>CM065594.1:241201675-241231243 GCA_033119425.1 Bufotes viridis | reverse complement strand
GTGTGAATGTGGTGATCTGGCTAGAATGGGAAATATACATCAAAGGTGGGTATATAAGTGTGTAGGCCACAAGCCAGCAATGAATGAACTATGGTAGATGAAACAATAGACATATGTGGATACAAGACCACTAAAACCACACCAGTGTTAATTAATAAAGCAGACATAGGAAATATGATCATTGAGACCGTCAGGTTTAACAGTGCCCAGCATAAAGGTCCACTGGGCCTCTTTGCATAGAACCCTCCTATCAAAGTCCCCCCCTCTAGGAGAAGGACGCACCACCTCAATGCCTTGAAAGACCATGGGGGATGCTATTTGAGGATGGGAACTATTGACATGTCTCGCTATGGGCGTGTCTGCCTTCTTCCTGATGTCTGCGAGGTGTTCGCCAATTCTGCGGCGAAATTCCCTAGTAGTCTTGCCCACATATTGAAGGCCACAGATACACGTGGCCAAATATACCAAACCAGATGTTTTACAATTCACGAAGCATCTGATGTCAAAGCTCCTGGAAGTTTTAGTGCTGGTAAAGGTGTTCCCAGTTTTAATTACAGGACAGGCGATGCAACCCCTGCATCGAAATGTGCCATTGCTTCGGTTGTGAAGCCACGTCTGTGGGGTGGGGGTCTGAAAGAAACTATGGACTAATCTGTCGCCCAAGCTCCTCCCCCTACGGTAGGTGACCGAAGGTACCTCACTGACGCAGTCAGCAATGTCGGGGTCCATAGATAAGATACCCCAATGGCGTTCAAGGATCCGCCTAACCTGTCTGTTGGCTCCATCAAATGTACCTATAAGGCGGATAGCACCCTCACCCTCCTTCTTGGGTCTCGGATTCAAAAGCGAGGTTCTGGTACAGGATAAGGAATGTTGGTATGCAGATGACAGAACAGCCGGCGGGTAACCCCTATTGGAAAACCTCTTTCTTAAGTCAGCAGCCTTTAGTCTGAAGTCCGATAGTACAGAACAGTTGCGTCAGACCCGCAAGTATTGGCCACGTGGTATGCCCCTCTTAAGTGCCACAGGGTGGCAACTATCCCAATGAAGAAGGGAATTGGTGGCAGTGGCCTTGCGGTGTAGGCTGGTTTGTACCAGACCGGTCTCATTCCTGAAGATGGTAAGGTCAAGAAACGTGATCCTGTCGCTATGGATCTCAGATGTGAAAAACAATCCATAATCATTAATGTTGAGGTCCCTGACAAAGTCCCCAAATTCCACCTCAGTACCTGACCAGAAAATAAGAACGTCATCAATGAACCTCAGCCACAGAGAAATGTGGGAGGTCCATTGGTGACGCTCATCTGCAAAGACGACTTCCCTCTCCCACCAGCCCAGATAAAGATTTGCGTACGATGGGGCACAAGGACTCCCCATCGCCACGCCTCTGAGCTGGTGGAAGAGGCGTCGGTTGAAGGTGAAGGTCTTATGATTTAAGATGAAGTCTAGAAGCTGTACCACAAATTCATTGTGTTGCACAAATGCTGTACCCCGCTGACGCAGAAAGTAACTTACTGCCGCCTTGCCCCCTCATGTGGGATGGAGCTGTAGAGAGCCTCCACGTCAAGGCTGGCAAACAGCATATCATCCTCGACGTAGAGGCCATCCAGTTTGCTAACTATCTCCATCGAGTCACGCACATGGGAGGGCAAGGTAAGCACAAATGGATGTAGAATCTCCTCCACATAATCACTAATCCCCTGTCTGAGGCTATTGGACCCAGAAACTATGGGTCTGCCCTTAAGGGGCCGAAGCCCCTTGTGCACCTTTGGCAAACTATAGAAACATGCCATGCAGGGAGATCCTGGAAGAAGAGAGTCATATTCAGCTTTGTTGATTAGTCTCAGTGACAAGGCAGCAGACAAGATGTTCCTCAGGGCGGACATATGTTCTTCCATAGGGTTAGAGGTGAGTAGTCTATAGCACTCCTTATTGTTGAGGATGTCTAGACACATTTTGGAATATTGCTCCTGTCCCATGATAACAATATTGCCACCCTTATCCGCTGCCTTGATAACAATAGATTCATCTCCCTCCAGGGACATTAAACCCTGGAGTTCTTGTTTGCTGATATTATGTTTAAACCTGGTGCCTTCAAGGCAACGAAGGTCCTCTATCACCAAATTAACAAATACATCAGCAGGGGTAGTGTCATTGATAGGTGGCATGGCCCTTGAACGAGGTTTCATAGTAGTGAATGGGCCCTCACCAAGTGGGCGTTCACAATCACGAAGAAGTTCCACCAGATTTCTGATGTCACCTAAATCAGCATCATCAACCCCCAGTTCCGCACACTCACGTCTATCATGATGTTTGAAGTATTTTTTCCACTTCAATTTTCTCAAGAAGAGATTAAGGTCCTTGACCCAACTAAAAAGGTTGAACGCCTGAGTGGGGACAAAGGACAAACCCTTCTTGAGAACACTCACTTCAGCAGGTGTGAGGATGCGTTCCGAGAGGTTAATGATCTGTAACTCATCGGATTGTACATCAATGTGGGGGGGATTGGGACACATGTTAGTTATTCCTTGCGTCCCCTGAGCAGGTATGTGGAGATAGGGGTATTTTGCCCTAAAAAAATGTTTTTATTATTACCCCTAGGGCGACCTCCCCTACCTCGTCTGGGAAACCCTCTGTTATAGTGTCCAGCTGACGATGCTGGTGGTCTCCCCTGTGCTCGATGATCGGCAGATTCTGACTCCCCTTCCCCCTCTGAGGACGAAGGCTCAGTCTCCGCCTCCAGCACTCTCACCGGCTTGATGGTAAAGTCAAACAGACGCCCTTCACGAAAATCTGCAGTATCCCTAAGGTACTGTCCGTGTTTCCGCTCTTTCAACTGGGCAGTATATTTCTGAATGGCCTGTTCTAAAGCCTGCTCCTTTATGCTGAAGTCTGCGTGATCTGAAAATTTCTTGACCGCCTCTATCTGATCCTGAAGCTCATTAGCACCTTTATCATATACCTTGCGCTCCTCATCCACCAATAATTGCATTAAACGGAGGGAAGACTGGATGGATTCTGTTTCCCACCGCTTAATGAACTCAGCTGAATTCAGGCGAACATTAGGGAGTATTGGTATGCGCAGACCCCAGGGTACAATGTTGTTTTTCAAGTATGTCTCCAGGGTCTGTATTTTATTATTATATTTCCTAACCTGTTTACCTCAGCAAATTCTGCTGCTCCTTTCCAATCACTCCTTAGCATACATATATTAAGAGTCTTCTGCCAAATTATGCCTTAGGCCTCTTTCACACTAGTGATACAGATTGTGTCAGGATCAGTTTAAGGAAAAACTGATGGTTTTCAATGCAAGTATGATCAGTTTTTATACCATTGCCTTCAGTGACTGGGTTTTTTCAATCCAGATTGTATCAGGATTGCATGAAGAAAAACTGAAGAATAACAAATTACATCTGTAAGCTACCATCAGTGAAAAACGCATTGCATCCAGATGCCTTAGGCCTCTTTCACATGAGCTAGTTTTCCTTCTGGATGTGATGCATATAGCAAATGCATAGCATCTGGACTAAATCCTGACGCGTTAGTTTCAATGGGCATTGTTGTACATGCATCATCTTTGCATTCAGAAAAAATCGCAGCATATTCTATAATATACGTATTTCACATATCTCTGGCTACATAGAAATGAATGGGGCATGTGTGAAAAACTAAAGACTTCCGGATGTTTTTCACTGATGGTAGCTAGAAGATGGAGATTGTTATTATTCAGTTTTTCTTCATGTGTGTGAAAAACTCATGCAATCCGGATGGAAAAATGCACACACTGAACACAATCACTGAAAAAACTGATTGAACCAAATTTATGTAGTTACAAAATACCTATATATTTCTTGGCATTCATAAATAAATAGGAACTTTTCTGTTGTAAATGTACCTAGAGATGAGCGAATAGAAGCTGACAAAGTGGAATTCGTTATGAATAGAGTTGAGCGGACACCTTGATGTTCGGGTTCGACGAATTCGGCCGAACTTCACAAAATTGTTCGCGTTTGGGATCCGAACTTAACCCGAACTTGACCCCGAACCCGAACTCCATTGAAGTCAATGGGGACCCGAACTTTTGGGCACTAAAATGACTGTAAAGGGATAGAGGGCAGCAAAATGTAGGTAAATGCCCTGCAAACAAATGTGGATAGGGAAATGACTTAAATTAAAATAAAATAAATAAAAATTAAACATTATTAATTAGCATCTTGGAGGAGGAGGTGGATGTGGAGTAGGAGGTTGAGGAAGCGTCAGGTGGGAATGCCATCAGCAGCGCGTCTACCAGCGTGCGTTTGTAGTCATGCATCTTTTGATCAGTAACAGACGTTTTTACAAAATTTGGTTTCCTGCCAGCAATGCACAGCAGGGGCTTATCACTGGCAAAACTGGTTTAATGGCACTCACCAATGGAACAGGTGATATTCAGAAATGTAGGCCCCTGGCACCCAGACAGAGGAGAGGTTCATTCACGGAAAAATCGGCTTCATGTCATCCACCAATACAACAGGCGGTTTTCAGAAATGTAAGCCCCTGGCACCCAGTCAGAGAAACGGTTCATTTACGGCAAAACAGGCTTCATGTCACCCACCAATGGAGCAGGCGATTGTCACTTATGTAGGCCCCTGGCACCCAGACAGAGGAGAGGTTAATTCACGGCAAAAAGAGGTTAATGTCACCCTCCAATGTAACAGGCGATTTTCAGAAATGTAGGCCCCTGGCACCCAGACAGAGGAGAGGTTTATTCACAGCAATAAGAGGTTAATGTCACCCAGCAATGGAACAGGCGATTTTCAGTAAGTTAGGCCCCTGGCACCCAGACAGAGGAGAGGTTCATTCACGGCAAAAAGGCTTCATGTCATCCACCAATGGAACAGGCGATTTTCAGAAATGTAGGCCCCTGGCACCCATACAGAGGGGAGGTTCATTCATGCCAGAAAGAGGTTAATGTCACCCACCAATGGAACAGGCGATTTTCAGAAACATAGGCTTCTGGCACCCAGACAGAGGAGAGGTTCATTCACGGCAAAACAGGCTTCATGTCATCCACCAATGAAACAGGTGATTTTCAGAAATGTAGGCCCCTGGCACCCAGACAGAGGAGAGGTTCATTAACGGCAAAAAGAGGTTAATGTCACCCACCAATGGAACAGGCGATTTTCAGTAAGTTAGGCCCCTGGCAACAAGACAGAGGATAGGTTCATTCACGGCAAAAAGAGGTTACTGTCACCCACCAATGGAAAAGGCGATTTTCAGAAATGTAGGCCCCTGGCACCCAGACAGGGGAGAGGTTCATTCACGGCAAAAAGAGGTTAATGTCACCCACCAATGGAACAGGCAATTTTCAGAACCGTAGGCCCCTGGCACCCAGACAAAGGAGAGGTTCATTCACGGCAAAACAGGCTTCATGTCATCCACCAATGCAACAGGCGATTTTCAGAAATGTAGGCCCCTGGCACCCAGACAGAGGAGAGTTTCATTCACGCAAAAAGAGGTTAATGTCACCCACCAATGGAACAGGTGATTTTCAGTAAGTTAGGCCACTAGCACCCAGACAGAGGAGAGGTGTATTCATGGCAATAAGAGGTTAATGTCACCCACCAATGGAACAGTCGATTTTCAGTAAGTTAGGCCCCTGGCACCCAGACATAGGAGAGGTTCATTCATGGCAAAAAGAGGTTAATGTCACCCACCAATGCAACAGGCGATTTTAACTAATGTAGGCCCTTGGTACCCAGACAGAGGAAAGCTTTATTCATGGCAATAAGAGGTTAATGTCACCCACTGTAGCGGAGAGGCGGTATAGTCCACAATATCTCCGCTGGTAGACTGGAACAGCATACAATAATCCAGGTAGCGTTACAAGGATCCCTTTTTCCCAAGGACTAGACGACACATAGCCTGGGAGACAACTGAACTTTATTTTCTAGGCATAGCACACATACCTCTCAACCCCCCAACAGCCCCATTTACATACAATGGGGTAGAAATAAGGGGGGGGGAGGGGCACAGAACAGCTCTGCATTTACCATAGTAAACAGTACAAAACTGAGGGGTACAGACAGCCTAACAAAGTGGAATAGCAATGTGCTACAACAGGTAATAACATTACAGTAATAGCAAGACAAGGACATTCTGGAAGTGGCTAGGTTTGCCACACCCACCAATGGAACAGGCGATTTTCAGTAAGTTAGGCCCCTGGCACCCAGACAGAGGAGAGGTTTATTTATGGCAATAAGAGGTTAATGTCACCCACCAATGAAACAGGCGATTTTCAGTAAGTTAGGCCCCTGGCACCCAGACAGAGGAGAGGTTCATTTACGTCAAAAAGAGGTTAATGTCACCCACCAATGGAACAGGCGATTTTCAGAAATGTAGGCCCCTGGCACCCAGACAGAGGAGAGGTTCATTCACGGCAAAAAGAGGTTAATGTCACCCACCAATGGAACAGGCGATTTTCAGAAATGTAGGCCCCTGGCACCCGGACAGAGGAGAGGTTCATTCACGGCAAAACAGGCTTCATGTCATCCACCAATGGAACAGGCGATTTTCACTAATGTAGACCCCTGGCATCCAGACAGAGGAGAGGTTTATTCACAGCAACACAGGCTTTATGTCATCCACCAATTAAGTCAATGTGTACCCGAACTTTTGGCCACAAATATGGCTGTAACAAAGTCCTGGTAAGGACTATATGGCTGCAAAAAGCAGCAAAATGTGGGTAAGTGCCTTGCAAACAAATGTGGATAGGGAAATAACTTAAAATAAAATAAAACAAATAAAAATTTAACATTATTAACCATCAACTCGGAGGAAGAGGTGGATGCGGAGTCGGAGGTTGAAGGAGGAGGAGCAGGAGGAGGCGGGGGTATCTTAAAAGGTTTTATTTTATTTATTTAATTTTTTTAATTGGGGTAGCCCCCAAAATAGTATAAGAATGTATGGTTGAGGAGGTTATAAATGTCTATTCTGTGCAAGGTACGAACAAGTCCTGTGGGATCCATGCCTGGTTTATTTTAATGAACTTAAGCTTGTCCACGTTGGATGTGGACAGGTGGCTGTGTTTGTCTGTAATGACGCCGGCTGCCGGCGAGCAGCAGCAGGGTGAGAACGCCGAAAGTGCGCACAGACGGACCGCACTTTCTTCAGCAGCTCTGACATGTCTGGGTAGTTTTTAAGGAATTTGTGCACCACCAAATTCAGCACATGCGCCAGGCAAGAGATGTGCGTCAAACCGGCTAGTCCAAGAGCTGCTACGAGATTTCTCCCATTAACGCACACCACCAGGCCGGGCTTAAGGCTCACTGGCAGCAACTAGTGTTGAGCGAACAGTTCGAGCATCGTTCGGATTCGTACCGAATTTTGGGGTGTCCGGGAGCCGGACCCGAACCCGGACATTTTCAAAAAAGTTCGGGTTCAGGTCGGTGTTCGTCGATTACTGCACAGCAGCCAATCAGCTAGCGTTTTACTTCTTGCCCTAAGAGCCCATCACAGCCATGCCTACTAATGGCATGGCTGTGATTGGCCAGGTGCAGCATGTGACCCAGCCTCTATTTAAGCTGGAGTCACGTAGCGCCGGCAGTCACACTGCTCTGATTAGTGTAGGGAGAGGACGCAGCTTCTGTCAGGGCGAGATTAGGCAGGTTAAAGTCAGCAACAGCACCTAATGAACGGATTGATTTACAGCTGAGAATCATTGAACTTCTGCTAGTTACTTGCTCACTGGTTTTTAGGCTGCACAGAGCGTTTTTCTGTCACTTATTTTCTGGGTTGATCGGCGGCCATTTTGAGACTTGTGGTGCACCAGAAGAAGCTGCCACCAAGTCCATCAATCCATCAATACTAGCTTGGCTGTGCTAATTGTCACCCCTAGAAACTCAGGACAGCAATTTCTATATTTTATTAAGGGATTAAATACAATTGCCCAAATACCAATCCCCTAAATCTGGTGTTCCAGCTTTGGCTAGACAAGTATAATACTGTCTGCTGTCTGGCAAAGGATAGATTATTTTCTGGGGTGAAATTAACCTGCCAATATAGCAATACCCTGGATCTGGTGTCCAAGCAGTTGCAGGACCGATTTCATAGTGTCCGCTTACACATATATTTTGTTCTGGGGTAAAATTACCCTGCCAATATAGCAATACCCTGGATCTGGTGTCCCAGCAGTTGCAGGACTGATTTCATAGTGTCTGCTTAAACATATATTTTGTTCTGGGATGAAATTAACCTGCCAATGTAGCAATACCCTGAATCTGGTGTCCCAGCAGTTGCTGGCCAATTGTAAATCTGTCCATAAATGGATACCTTTCATCCAGGCCCTAAATACTAGACCTAAAAGAGATATTCCCCTAAATCAGTGTTTACTGCTGTGCCTGGATTAGTGTAATACGCTACATAAACAAATAAGCAGATAGTGGTAAGTGCCTGTAAAAAAAGTCCTGAATTTGAAATCAATACATTGGGCCAATATTTTTTTCCTTATTGTGGTGCTTGGTGAACGGTAACAATGAGGAAAACATCTAGTAAGGGACGCGGACGCAGTCGTGGTGGTGTTAGTGGACCCTCTGGTGCTGGGAGAGGATGTGGCCATTCTGTCACAGCCACACGTCCTAGTGAACCAACTACCTCAAGTTCCAGTACCCGCCAGAATTTACAGCGATATTTGGTGGGGCCCAATGCCGTTCTAAGGATGGTAAGGCCTGAGCAGGTACAGGCGCTAGTCAATTGGGTGGCCGACAGTGGATCCAGCACGTTCACAACATTATCTCCCACCCAGTCTTCTGCAGAAAGCGCACAGGTGGCACCTGAAAACCAAGCCCATCAGTCTGTCACATCACCCCCATGCATATCAGGGAAACTGTCTGAGCCTCAAGTTATGCAGCAGTCTCTTATGCTGTTTGAAGACTCTGCTGGCAGGGTTTCCCAAGGGAATCCACCTAGCCCTTCCCCAGTGGTGGAAGACATAGAATGCACTGATGCACAACCACTGATGTTTACTGATGATGAGGACATGGGAATACCACCTCATCGGAGTCTGCACGTCTCTGATGATGACGAAACACAGGTGCCAACTGCTGCGTCTTTCTGCAGTGTGCAGACGGAACAGGAGGTCAAGGAGCAAGACTGTGTGGAAGACGATGCAGGGGACGATGCAGGGACGATGAGGTCCTAGACCCCACATGGAATGAAGGTCGTGCCACTGACTTTCATAGTTCAGAGGAAGAGGCAGTGGTGAGACCGAGCCAACAGCGTAGCAAAAGAGGGAGCAGGGGGCAAAAGCAGAACAGCCGCCGCCAAGAGAGTTCGCCAGATACTGGCCACCGCCACCAGGGACCGAGCACCCCAAAGGCAGCTTCAAGGAGTTCCCTGGCATGGCACTTCTTTAAACAATGTGCTGACGACAAGACCCGACTGGTTTGCACGCTGTGCCATCAGATCCTGAAGCGAGGCATTAACGTTCTGAACCTTAGCACAACCTGCATGACCAGGCATCTACATGCAAAGCATGAACTGCAGTGGAGTAAACACCTTAAAAGCAAGGAACTCACTCAGGCTCCCCCTGCTCCCTCTTCTGCTGCTGCCTCGGCCTCTTCCTCCGCCTCGGGAGGAATGTTGGCACCTGCCGCCCACCAAACAGAGGATGTGCCACCGACACCACCACCTGCGACACCAAGCATCTTTACCATGTCACACGGCAGCGTTCAGCTCTCCATCTCACAAACCTTGGAGAGAAAGTGTAAATTCCCACCTAGCCACCCTCGAGCCCTGGGCCTGAATGCCAGCATTTCTAAACTACTGGCCTTTGAAATGCTGTCATTCAGGCTGGTGGACACAGACAGCTTCAAACAGCTGATGTCCATGGCTGTCCCACAGTATGTTGTCCCCAGCCGCCACTACTTCTCCAAGACAGCCGTGCCTTCCCTGCACAACCAAGTATCCGAGAAAATCCAGTGTGCACTGCACAACGCCATCTGTGGCAAGGTCAACCTAACCACAGATACGTGGACCAGTAAGCACGGCCAGGGACGCTATATCTCCCTAACTGCACACTGGGTAAATGTAGTGGCGGCTGGGCCCCAGGCGGAGAGTTCCTTGGCGCACGTCCTTCCGCTGCCAAGGATCGCAGGGCATCATTCTTTGCCTCCTGTAGTCTCCTCCTCCTACTCGGCTTCATCCTCCTCTGCTTCCACCAGCTCATCCAGTCAGCCACACACCTTCATTCTGAAACTCATATGTTTGGGGGACAGGCCCCACACCGCGCAGGAGTTGTGGCGGGGTATTGAACAACAGACCGACCAGTGGTTGCTGCCGGTGGGCCTCAAGCCCGGCCTGGTGGTGTGCGATAATGGGCGAAATCTCGTGGCAGCTCTGGGACTAGCCGGTTTGACGCACATCCCTTGCCTGGTGCATGTGCTGAATTTGGTGGTGCAGAAGTTCATTCACAACTACCCCAACATGTCAGAGCTGCTGCATAAAGTGAGGGCCGTCTGTGCGCGCTTCCGGCGTTCACATCCTGCCGCTGCTCGTCTGTCTGTGCTACAGCGGAACTTCGGCCTTCCCGCAAACCGCCTCATATGCGACGTGCCCACCCGGTGGAACTCCACCTTGCACATGCTGGAGAGACTGTGCGAGCAGCAGCAGGCCATAGCGGAGTTTTAGCTGCAGCACGCAAGCGTCAGTCGCACTGCGGAACAGCACCACTTCACCACCAATGATTGGGCCTCCATGCGAGACCTGTGTGCCCTGTTGTGCTGTTTCGAGTACTCCACCAACATGGCCAGTGGCGATGACACCGTTATCAGCGTTACAATACCACTTCTATGTCTCCTTGAGAAAACGCTTAGGGCGATGATGGAAGAGGAGGTGGCCAAGGAGGGGGAGGAGGAGGAGGATGAGGGGTCATTTTAGCACTTTCAGGCCAGTCTGTTAGAAGTGGCTCAGAGGGAGGTTTTTGCAACAGCAGAGGCCAGGTACAAATGTGGCCAGCCAGGGCCCACTACTGGAGGACGAGGAGGATGAGGAGGAGGTGGAGGAGGATGAGGATGAAGCAGGTTCACAGCGGGGTGGCACCCGACACAGCTCAGGCCCATCACTGGTGCGTGGCTGGGGGGATACGGAGGACGATGACGATACGCCTCCCACAGAGGACAGCTTGTCCTTACCTCTGTGGAGCCTGGCACACATGAGCGACTACATGCTGCAGTGCCTGCGCAACGACAGCAGAGTTGCCCACATTTTAACGTGTGCAGACTACTGGGTTGCCACCCTGCTGGATCCCCGGTACAAAGATAATGTGCCCACCTTACTTCCTGCACTGGAGCGTGATAGGAAGATGCGCGAGTTCAAGCGCACGCTGGTAGAGGCGCTCCTGAGAGCATTCCCAAATGTCACAGGGGAACAGGTGGAAGCCCAAGGCGAAGGCAGAGGAGGAGCAAGAGGTCGCCAATGCAGCAGTGTCACGGCCAGCTCTTCTGAGGGCAGGGTTAGCATGGCAGAAATGTGGAAAAGTTTTGTCTCCACGCCACAGCTAACTGCACAACCACCTGATACGGAACGTGTTAGCAGGAGGCAGCATTTCACTAACATGGTTGAACAGTACGTCTGCACACCCCTCCACGTACTGACTGATGGTTCGGCCCCATTCAACTTCTGAGTCTCCAAATTGTCCAGGTGGCCAGAGTTAGCATTTTATGCCTTGGAGGTGCTGGCCTGCCTGGCAGCCAGCGTTTTGTCTGAACGTGTATTCAGCACGGCAGGGGGCGTCATTACTGACAAACGCAGCCGCCTGTCCACAGCCAACGTGGACAAGCTGACGTTCATAAAAATGAACCAGGCATGGATCCCACAGGACCTCTGCCTCCCTTGTGCAGAATAAACATTTATAACTGCCTCCCCATCAACCATGTATTCTTGTACTCCGGGGCACATCTTTATTGAATCCTCATTTTTTTAACTTTACCATGATCTTGCGGTGCAACCCAAAGTTGAATGAACCTCTCCTCTGTCTGGGTGCTGGTCCGAAATAACTGAGAGTGGCCTTCTCCGTTGGTGGTTGATATGACGCATGATTCCTTGCTGTGGGACCTCTCTCCTCTGTCTGGGTGCTGGTCCAAAATAAATGAGAGTGGCCTTCTCCGGTGGTGGTTGATATGACGCATGATTCCTTGCTGTGGGACCTGTATCCTCTGTCTGGGTGCTGGTCAAAATAAATGAGAGTGTCCTTCTCTGTTGGTGGTTGATATAAGGCATGATTCCTTGCTGTGGGACCTCTCTCCTCTGTCTGGGTGCTGGTCCAAAATAAATGAGAGTGGCCTTCTCCGTTGGTGGTTGATATGACGCATGATTCCTTGATGTGGGACCTCTCTCCTCTGTCTGGGTGCTGGTCCAAACTAAATGAGAGTGGCCTTCTCTGTTGGTGGTTGATATGACGCATGATTCCTTGCTGTGGGACCTGTATCCTCTGTCTGGGTGCTGGTCCAAAATAATTGAGAGTGGCCTTCTCCGGTGGTGGTTGATATGACGCATGATTCCTTGCTGAGGGACCTCTCTCCTCTGTCTGGGTGCTGGTCCAAAATAAATGAGTGGCCTTCTCCGTTGGTGGTTGATATGACGCATGATTCCTTGCTGTGGGACCTCTCTCCTCTGTCTGGGTGCTGGTCCAAAATAAATGAGAGTGGCCTTCTCCGGTGGTGGTTGATATGACGCATGATTCCTTGCTGTGGGACCTGTATCCTCTGTCTGGGTGCTGGTCCAAAATAAATGAGAGTGGCCTTCTCCGTTGGTGGTTGATATGACGCATGATTCCTTGATGTGGGACCTCTCTCCTCTGTCTGGGTGCTGGTCCAAAATAACTGAGAGTGGCCTTCTCCGTTGGTGGTTGAAATGACGCATGATTCCTTGCTGCGGGACCTCTCTCCTCTGTCTGGGTGCTGGTCTAAAATAAATGAGAGTGGCCTTCTCCGTTGGTGGTTGAAATGACGCATGATTCCTTGCTGCGGGACCTCTCTCCTCTGTCTGGGTGCTGGTCTAAAATAAATGAGAGTGGCCTTCTCCGTTGGTGGTTGATATGACGCATGATTCCTTGCTGTGGGACCTCTCTCCTCTGTCTGGGTGCTGGTCCAAAATAAATGAGAGTGGCCTTCTCCGGTGGTGGTTGATATGACGCATGATTCCTTGCTGTGGGACCTCTCTCCTCTGTCTGGGTGCTGGTCCAAAATAAATGAGAGTGGCCTTCTCCGTTGGTGGTTGATATGACGCATGATTCCTTGCTGTGGGACCTCTCTCCTCTGTCTGGGTGCTGGGCCGAAATAACTGAGAGTGGCCTTCTCCGTTGGTGGTTGATATGACGCATGATTCCTTGCTGCGGGACCTCTCTCCTCTGTCTGGGTGCTGGTCTAAAATAAATGAGAGTGGCCTTCTCCGGTGGTGGTTGATATGACGCATGATTCCTTGCTGTGGGACCTCTCTCCTCTGTCTGGGTGCTGGTCCAAAATAAATGAGAGTGGCCTTCTCCGTTGGTGGTTGAAATGACGCATGATTCCTTGCTGCGGGACCTCTCTCCTCTGTCTGGGTGCTGGTCTAAAATAAATGAGAGTGGCCTTCTCCGTTGGTGGTTGATATGACGCATGATTCCTTGCTGTGGGACCTCTCTCCTCTGTCTGGGTGCTGGTCCAAAATAAATGAGAGTGGCCTTCTCCGGTGGTGGTTGATATGACGCATGATTCCTTGATGTGGGACCTCTCTCCTCTGTCTGGGTGCTGGTCCGAACTAAATGAGAGTGGCCTTCTCCAGTGGTGGGTGATATGACGCATGATTCCTTGCTGTGGGACCTCTCTTCAATTGATATTGGTTAATTTTTATTTATTTTATTTTAATTCATTTCCCTATCCACATTTGTTTGCAGGGGATTTACCTACATTTTGCTGCCTTTGGCAGCCCTCTAGCCCTTTCCTGGACTATTTTACAGCCTTTTTAGTGCCTAAAAGTTCGGGTCCCCATTGACTTCAATGGGGTTCGGGTTCGGGATAAAGTTCGGCTCGAGTTCGAATCCCGAACCCGAACATTTTCGGGAAGTTCGGCCGAACTTCTCGAACCCGAACATCCAGGTGTTCGCTCATCTCTAGCAGCAACCACTCATCGGTTTGTTCTTCTATGCCCCTCCATAGCTCCTGTGCGGTGTGGGGTTTATCCCCCAAACACATGAGTTTTAAAACTGCCTACTGACGTTTACCCCTGGCTGTGCTGAAGTTGGTGGTGAAAGTCTTTCGCTGACCGGATGAGGAGGTGGTAGAAGAGGAGGAGGAGGAAGTGGAGTAGGAGGAGGAGGCCACAGGAGGCAAAGAATAATTCCCTGCGATCATGGTAGAAGGTCATACGCCAAACCGCTATCCGCCTCGGGCCCAGCCGCCACTTCATTTACCCAGTGTGCAGTTAGGGAGATATAGTGTCCCTGCCCGTGCTTACTGGTCCATGTATCTGTGGTTATGTGGACCTTGCCACAGATGGCGTTGTACAGTGCACACTTGATTTTATCCTCCACTTGGTTGTGCAGGGAAGGGACGGCTCGCGTGAAAAAGTAGTAGCGGCTGGGAATGACGTACTGTGGGACAGCCACCGCCATCAGCTGTTTAAAACAGTCCGTCTCCACCAGACGGAATGACAGCATTTCAAAGGCCAGTAGTTTTGAAATGCTGGCATTCAGGACCAGAGATCGAGGGTGGGTAGGTGGGTATTTTTTCTTTCTCGCCAGTGTTTGGGAGATGGACAGCTGAACGCTTGCGTGCGACATGGTGGAGATGCTTGGTGATGATGATGACGGAGGTGGTGGTGTTGGTGGCATATCCTCTGTTTGCTGGGTGGCAGGTGCCACTGTGACTCCAGAGGTGGAGGAAGAGGCAGAGACAGCAGCAGAAGAGGAAGCAGAAGGGGTCTGCAACTTTTCTTGGTTTTTAAGGTGTTTACTCCACTGCAGTTCGTGCTTTGCATGTAGATGCCTGGTCATGCAGGTTGTGCTCAGGTTTAGAACGTTTATGCCTCGCTTCAGGCTCTGATGGCACAACGTGCAAACCACTCGTGTCTTGTCGTCAGGACATTGTCTGAAGAACTGCCACGCCAATGAACTCCTTGGAGCTGGCTTTGGTGTGCTAGGTCGATGGGTGCAGTGGGCAGTAGCAGGCGAACTGTCTCGGGAACAAGCCCTCCACTTTTGCAGCCTGCGCCCTCTTTTGCTGTGCTGTTGGCTCTGTGCGACCACCGCTTCTTCCTCAGAACTGCACACGTCACTAGCATGAACTTAAGTCCATTCGGGGTCTAGGACCTCATTGTCCTCCACAGCATCTTCCACCCATTCTTGACCCCTGCCCTCCTCGTCGGTCTGCACACTGTAGAAAGCCTCAGCAGTTGGCACCTGTGTGTCGTCATCATCAGAGGTGTGCTGCGGTGGTCCTCCCATGTCCTCATCCTGCAACATAAGTGGTTGGGCATCAGTGCATTCAATGTCTTCCACTTCTGGGGTAGGGCTATGTGGATAGCCCAGGGAAACCCTGCCAGCAGAGTCATTAAAAAGCATAAGAGTATTCTGCATGACTTGGAGCTCAGGCTGCTTGGCTGCTTTTAAAGGGGGTGAGGTGAAAGACTGATGGGCATGGGCTGCAGGTGCCAACTCTGAGCTTTCTGCAGAGGACTGGATGGGAGACCTGAGGAAGGTGTTTCACTTGGACCTGTAGTTGTCGCTGAATGGTCACGTCCTCTCCCAGCAACAGGAGCTCCACCAACACCACCACCAAATTCACAAATGCGCTTTTTAACGGCTGAAAATTAAACGTAGGTATTTGTACGCTGTATGCACAACTGCTTTGTGAACCAAGGACATGGCTTTTTTTCCCTAAAACACAGTAATGCACTATTTCAGTGCTGAAATTTCAAATAGGTATTTGTATGCTGTATGTACAACTGCTTTGTGGACCAGGAATACAGCTTTTTTTCCTAAAAATACACTGATGCAATATATCACTGCAGAAATGTAAAATAGGTATTTGGGTGGTGTATTTTAAACTCCTTTGTGGACCAGGAATACCACTTTTTTCCCTAAAACACAGTAATGCACTATTTCAGTGCTGAAATTTAAAATAGGTATTTGTACGCTGTATGTACAACTGCTTTGTGGACCAGGAATACCGCTTTTTTCCCCAAAACTACAGTGATGCACTATTTCACTGCAGAAATGTAAAACAGGTATTTGGGCGGTGTATTTTAAACTGCTTTGTGGATCAGAAATACCACTTTTTCTCCATAAAACACAGTAATGCACTATTTTAGTACAGAAATTTAAAATAGGTATTTGTACGCTGTATGTACAACTGCTTTGTGGACCAGGAATACCGCTTTTTTCCCCCACAAATACACTGATGCAATATTTCACTACAGAAATGTAAAATAGGTATTTGGGTGGTGTATTTTAAAATGCTTTGTGGACCAGGAATACCGCTTTTTTTCTCTAGAACACAATAATGCACTATTTCAGTGCTGAAAATTTAAAATAGGTATTTGTATGCTGTATGCACAACTGCTTTGTGGACCAGGAATACCGCTTTTTTTTTTTTTACCAGAAATACACTGATGCACTATTTCACTGCAGAATTGTAAAACAGGTATTTGGGCGGTATATTTTAAACTGCTTTGTGGATCAGGAATACCACTTTTTCTCCCTAAAACACAGTAATGCACTATTTCAGTGCAGAAATTTAAAATAGGTATTTGTACGCATGTCATGAGTAAGGACCTATAAAAAGAAGTAAGGTCTGAAACGCGTAGACTGAACTAGTGTACTCTGTGCCATGTCTGAACAGGATTTTACCGCATATGAATAAAAGTGAAGTTTTAACGGAAGCTGGATCCAACTATCGTTTTTCATTTGTACGCTGTATGCACAAGTGCTCTATAGCACCACAATACAATTTTTGCCCCAAACTACAGAAATGGACTATGTCCCCCCTAAATTATACAAAAGGTAATGTAGGGGACTTGACCTGCTAGAAAAAAGGATTTTTTCCTTCACTGAGCTACCAAAAAAGATTAGACTGATGTCCCTGGTAGTGATGTCCCAAACTATTCGCCAGCGAACAGTTCCCGGCAAACATAGCTTGTTCACGTTCGCCGCGGCGGGCGAACATATGCAATGTTCGGTCCGCCCCCTATACATCATCATTGAGCAAACTTTGACCCTGTACCTCACAGTCAGCAGACACATTCCAGCCAATCAGCACCCTCCCTCCCACACCTTCCCACCTCCTATAAAAACGGCAGCTATTTTAGATTCAGTCAGAAGCTGCAGTGTGTTAGTGAGAGCATGGAGAGTGAAGCTGCTGCTGCTGTGCTGATGATGAATTCATAGGGAAACCGTTAGCTAGGCCAGTGTTCTGTGTCCACAGACTCATCTGCTGTAAGGACAGCGTCACAGCACCCCAAAAAGCCCTTTTTAGGGCTGCTACATTAGTCTGCTTTTATTTATTTTTTCTCCATACAGTATATATATTGCAATTGCCTGGCCTGCCCGTGTCTGAGAGGCTGCAGGCCCACAGACTGTAGTGTGCCCACTGCCAGTGCCCACCACTCATATCGTGTGGCACAGGACTTTGCATAAAAAAAAAGGCATTTAATTTTTACACTTTAATCTAATTTCAGTTGCCTGCCTGCTGCCAGTGTGTGTCAGGCCCACTTTCACTGACTGTAGTGTGCCCACTGCCAGTGCCCACCACTCATACCGGGTGGCACAGGACTTTGCATAAAAAAAAGGCATTTAATTTTTACACTTTAATCTAATTTCAGTTGCCTGCCTGCTGCCACTGTGTGTCAGGCCCACTTTCACTGACTGTAGTGAGCCCACTGCCAGTGCTCACCACTCATACGGGGTGGCACATGACTGCATAAAAAAAGGCATTTAATTTTTACACTTTAATCTAATTTCAGTTGCGTGCCTGCTGCCAGTGTGTGTCAGGCCCACTTTCACTGACTGTAGTGTGCCCACTGCCAGTGCTCACCACTCATACGGGGTGGCACATGACTGCATAAAAAAAGGCATTTAATGTTTACACTTTAATCTAATTTCAGTTGCCTGCCTGCTGCCAGTGTGTGTCAGGCCCACTTTCACTGACTGTTGTGCTCCTTCTTCTCCCCCTCCTCTCCTCCTACCTCTGCTGTAGCGTGGCCCAGCTCTGCATGGTCTGCGCCTCCGCGGGTACAGGAGGAGGAGCTTTTGTCTCCTGTACCAAGCCGACTGACTTGAAGTGCAAACTGTGTGGGCACTTCCTGTCAGTCCGGCCAGGTACAGGAGACTGATGCTCTCTGTACCTGCGGACCGGACAGAGCTCGGTCACGCTACAATCAGGGAATGACAGGAGGGAGTGCTGAGCGGTTCCCCCCTGTCAGTCCCTCTCCCTCTGGCCGGCCTCTGCCTGCGCCCTGAGGCTGGAGCACCCTGAGGCTGGAGCCTCCCCAGCCTCTGTGTCGGCCCGGCCCTGACCTCAGCCCCCCTAGCTTAAACACCCTTAATGACCAGACCACTTGTTACAATTCTGCACTACACTACTTTCACCGTTTATTGCTCGGCCATACAACTTACCACCCAAATGAATTTTACCTCCTTTTCTTCTCACTAATAGAGCTTTCATTTGGTGGTATTTCATTGTTGCTGACATTTTTACTTTTTTTGCTATTAATAAAAATTTAACGACATTTTTCACTTTCTGTTGTAATTTTTTTTTAAAAAAAACTACATTTCTATATAAATTTTTCTCTAAATTTATTGTTCTACATGTCTTTGATGAAAAAAAAATCCAATAAGTGTATATTTATTGGTTTGGGTAAAAGTTATAGCGTTTACAAACTATGGTGCAAAAAAGTGAATTTCCGCATTTTGAAGCAGCTCTGACTTTCTGAGCACCTGTCATGTTTCTTCAGGTGCTAGAATGTCAGGATAGTATAAATACTCCCCAAATGACACCATTTTAGAAAGAAGACACCCCAAAGTATTCGCGGAGGGGCATGGTGAGTTCATGTATCATTTCATTTTTTTTCACAAGTTAGCGGAAAATGACACTTTCTGAGAAAAATAAATAAATAAATAAAGTTTCCATTTCTGCTAACTTCTGGCAAAAAAAAATAAAATCTCAGACGGACTCACTATGCCGCTCACTAATACCTTGGGGTGTCTACTTTCCGAAATGGGGTCATTTGTGGGGTGTGTTTACTGTTCTGGCATTTTGGGCGGGGCTAAATTGTGAGCAGCCATGTAAAACCTAAAGGTACTCATTGGAATTTGGGCCCCTTTGCGCACCCAGGCTGCAAAAAAGTGTCACTTATGTGGTATCGCCGTACTGAGGAGAAGTAGGGCAATGTGTTTTGGGGTGTATTTTTACATAAACCCATGTTGGGTGAGAGAAATATCTCTGTAAATTGTCAACTTTGTATAAAAAAAATAAAAAGTTGTCGTTTACAGAGATATTCCTCACACAAAGTATGGGTATATATAAAAATACACCCCAAAACACATTGCCCTACTTCTCCTGAGTACGGCGATACCACATGTGTGACACTTTTTTGCAGCCTGGGTGCGCAAAGGGGGCCTAATTCCAATGAGTACCTTTAGGATTTCACAGGGCATTTTTACGCATTTGGATCCAGACTTCTTCTCACGCTTTAGGGGCCCCTAAAATGCCAGGACAGTATAAATACCCCACATGTGACCCCATTTTAGAAATAAGACACCCCAAGGTATTCCGTGAGGGGTATGGTGAGTTCATGTAAAATTTTATTTTTTGTCACAAGTTAGTGGAATATGAGACTTTGTAAAAAACAAAAAAAAAATATATATATCAATTTCCGCTAACTTGTGCCAAAAAATAATTTTGTGAACTCGCCATGCCCCTCACAGAATACCTTGGGGTGTCTTCTTTACAAAATGGGGTCACTTGTGGGGTATTTATACTGCCCTGGCATTTTAGGGGCCCTAAAGCGTGAGAATCCAAATGCATAAAAATGCCCTGTGAAATCCTAAAGGTACTCATTGGTTTTAGGGCCCCTTTGCGCATCTTGGCTGCAAAAAAGTGTCACACATGTAGTATCGCCGTACTCAGGAGAAGTAGGGCAATGTGTTTTAGGGTGTATTTTTACTTATACCTATACTGTGTGTGAGAAATATTGCTGTAAACAACAACTTTTTAAAAATTTTTATACAAAGTTGTCAATTTACAGAGATATTTCTTTCACCCAGCATGGGTATATGTAAAAATACACCCCAAAACACATTGCCCTACTTCTCCTGAGTACCGCGATACCACATGTGTGACATTTTTTGCAGCCAAGATGCGCAAAGGGGCCCAAAAACCAATGAGTACCTTTTAGGAGGGCATTTTTACGCATTTTTCTTCTCACGCTTTAGGGCCCCTAAAATGCCAGGGCAGTATAAATAACCCACATGTGACCCAATTTTGGAAAGAAGACACCCCAAGGTTATCCGTGAGGGGCATGGCGAGTTCATATAAGATTTTTTTTTTTGGCAGACCTTAGCTGAAATTGATTTTTTTATTGTTTTTTCTCACAAAGTCTCCCTTTCCGCTAACTTTTGACAAAAAGTTTAATTTTTCATGGACTCACTATGCCCCTCAGCGAATACCTTGGGGTGTCTTCTTTCCAAAATGGGGTCATTTGTGGGGTGTTTGTACTGTTCTGGCATTTTGGGTGGGGCTAAATTGTGAGCAGCCATGTAAAACCTAAAGGTACTCGTTGGAATTTGGGCCCCTTTGCGCACCCAGGCTGCAAAAAAGTGTCACACACGTGGAATCGCCGTACTCAGGAGAAGTAGGGCAATGTGTTTTGGGGTGTATTTTTACATATACCCATGCTGGGTGAGAGAAATATCTCTGTAAATTGACAACTTTGAATAGAAAAATTTAAAAAGTTGTCGTTTACAGCGATATTTCTGACACAATGTATGGGTATATATAAAAATACACCCCAAAACTCATTGCCCTATTCTCCTGAGTACGGCGATACCACATGTGTGACACTTTTTTGCAGCCAAGATGCGCAAAGGGGTCCAAATTCCCATGAGTACCTTTAGGATTTCACAGGACATTTGGATTCTCACGCTTTAGGGCCCCTAAAATGCCAGGGCAGTATAAATACCCCACAAGTGACCCCATTTTGGAAAGAAGACACCCCAAGGTATTCTGTGAGGGGCATGGCGAGTTCACAGAAAAAAAATTTTTTGGCACAAGTTAGCGGAAATTGATATATATATATATTTTTTACAAAGTCTCATATTCCACTAACTTGTGACAAAAAATAAAATTTTACATGAACTCACCATACCCCTCACGGAATACCTTGGGGTGTCTTCTTTCTAAAATGGGGTCACATGTGAGGTGTTTGTACTGCCCTGGCATTTGAGGGTCTCTGTAATCATTACACGTATGGCCAGCAGTAGGAGTTTCTGCGATTCTCCTTATATTGAGCATACGGGTAATGAGATTTTTTTTTTCCGTTCAGCCTCTGGGCTGAAAAAAAAAAAAAAATGAACGGCACAGATTTTTTCATTCGCATCGATCAATGTGGATGAAAAAATCTCTGCCAAAATCAGTGACTGCGGTGTGGTGGGCTGGGCGCTAGCTACCTAACAAGTAGCTAACTAACTGGTGGTGATAAGGGACCCTTATGCCCCATTCACACGTCAGCAATTCTGTTTGCGGAACGGAATTGCGGACCCATTCATTTCTATGGGGACAGACTTTGTCCCGCTCGGATCCGGAATTACGGATCCGCGTTTACAGGTCTGCACTTCCGTTCCGCAAAAATATAGAACATGTCCTATTCTTGTCCGCAATTGCAGACAAGAAAAAGCATTTTCTATATAGTTTTGGCAATGTGCGGATCTGCAAAATGCGGAAAGCACATTGCCGGTGTCCGTGTTTTAAGGCACTGCGGATGTGTGGATCAGATCCGCGGATCCGTGAATTCACGGATCCGCAAAACACATATGGACGTCTGAATGGAGCCTTACAAGGGGTGTGATCAATGACAGGGAGGTGATCAGTGACAGGGGGGTGATCAGGGAATCTAGATGGGGTGATCAAGGGGTTAAAAAGTGAGGGAGGGTGGGGGGGGGGGGTTTAGTGTAGTGTTTGGTGCAACTTTACATAGCTACCTGGTCCTCTGGTGGTCGATCCCAGCAAATGGGACCACCAGAGGACCAGGTAGCAGGTATATCAGACGCTGTTAACAAAACAGCGTCTGATATACCTGTTTGATGCGATTTATTTTGCATTTACAGCCTGCCAGCGATGGATCATCGCTGGCAGGCTGTAGTAGAACTCCTTAGACGCGCAACACTGTTAGGCGCGCGCGTTCACAGGAAGTCTCGTGTCTCGCGAGATGACGCGCCGACGCGTCAGATCAGAACTACAGGACCGCCCGCCGGACGCATCCGTGCGTTAAGCGGTCCAGTAGTGGTTAAGATGAATGAGGCGTGGATACCGAAGGGACTGACAGTGGGGGATAAATTTGACTAAAAAAGGCCTGATGAGATGCCTTGGGCTAAAAATGGTCCCCACGCTGCTGTATTTAATCTCTGCATGCCGGATGACTTGCGTGACTTCTCCACCACCAACTAGAGTTCAAGCCGCAATGTTTTAGTACACTTTCGGCCTGGAAAACATCAATTTTTCAGGCCGCTGCTACAATACCAAATTTTTCAGGCATGTATACATGCCTAATTTTTCGGGCCTCTGGTGCTGCACTGTGGCTGCACAAACAAAACAAAAAAAAGGCACATACATGTGTCAATTCCCCTTCGTTATCGTTACCTTGTTGTGGTGAAGGGGCTTGCGTATCACAATGAAGCGATCACCTCTATGAGTGTGTTGGCAATGTTGGCACACCCCTAATGATAAGGTCGTTGCTTCATTGTGAACAGACCAAAAGCGAATCGGCAGGATAATTTTTCATAGAAAAAACATTAATTTTCTTGGTGATCATCTATGGTGATCATTAAAGCCTACTAGGCCAACAATGGGCCCACACTGCAGAATCATTGTTTTCTGGGTCACTTAACTGTCACTGAACTACCTCAGCACGACCATAGGCTTTGAAAAACCGTCATCGCCTGCAATCTCCCAAACATGCGCACAAGCACAGTCATCACTACACCAAGATTGACGAATAGAGGAATAAAATTTATGTCATGAGTGTGTCAACTATTGACAACTCTTTGCGGTTGTCTAAAATCTATTCAATACATGTCCCCTGATAGGGTGACGTAACAGGGATTAAACTGATAAGAATAGTACTAAGTAACACACCACTTATATGGGGTTGCACAGTACATTGCACGACGCACGCGCAGTGCCCCAAATTGGAAGTAAGAGGACCGACCAAGCTTCTTTTTCCATCTCCCGGTTCCTAAAATCTATTCGATACACGTCCCCTGATAGAGGACATAACAGGGATTAAACTGATAAGAATAGTACTAGTTGACACATCACTCATATAGGGTTGAACAGTACATTGCACGGCTCACGCGCAGTGCCCCAAATTGGAAGGAAGAGGACCGACCAAGCTTCTTTTTCCATCTCCCGGTTCCTAAAATCTATTCGATACACGTCCCCTGATAGGGGACGTAACAGGGATTAAACTGATAAAATTAGTACTACCGATTACTAGAGATTAGCGAACACCTGGAAGTTTGGGTTCGGGAAGTTCGGCCGAACTTCCCGAAAATGTTCGGGTTCGGGATCCGAACTCGACCCTAGCTTTATCCCGTACCCGAACCCCATTGAAGTCAATGGGGACCCGAACTTTTAGGCACTAAAAAGGCTGTAAAATAGTCCAGGAACGGGCTAGAGGGCTGCCAAAGGCAGCAAAATGTAGGTAAATCCGCTGCAAACAAATGTGGATAGGGAAATGAATTAAAATAAAATAAAATAAATAAAATTTAACCAATATCAATTGGAGAGAGGTCCCACTGCAAGGAATCATGCGTCATGTCACCCACCACTGGAGAATGCCACTTTCAGTTATTTCGGCCCCAGCACCCAGACAGAAGAGAGAGGTCCCACAGCAAGGAATCATGCGTCATATCACCCACCACTGGAGAAGGCCACTTTCAGTTATTTAGACCAGGCACCCAGACCGAGGAGAGAGGTCCCACAGCAAGGAATCATGCGTCATATAACCCACCACCGGAGAAGGCCACTTTCAGTTATTTCGGCCCAGCACCCAGACAGAGGAGAGAGGTCCCACAGCAAGAAATCATGCGTCATATCACCCACCACCGGAGAAGGCCACTTTCAGTTATTTCGGCCCAGCACCCAGACCGAGGAGAGAGGTCCCACAGCAAAGAATCATGCGTCATATGACCCACCACCGGAGAAGGCCACTTTCAGTTATTTCGGCCCAGCACCCAGACAGAGGAGAGAGGTCCCACAGCAAGGAATAATGCGTCATATCACCAACCACCGGAGAAGGCCACTTTCAGTTATTTCGGCCCAGCACCCAGACAGAGGAGAGAGGTCCCACAGCAAGGACTCATGCGTCATATCACCCACCACCGGAGAAGGCCACTTTCAGTTATTTCGGCCCAGCACCCAGACAGAGGAGAGAGGTCCCACAGCAAGGAATCAGGCATCATTTAACCCACCACTGGATAAGGCCACTTTCAGTTATTTAGGCCAGGCACCCAGACCGAAGAGAGAGGTCCCACAGCAAGGAATCATGCGTCATATCACCCACCACCGGAGAAGGCCACTTTCAGTTATTTCGGCCCAGCACCCTGACAGAGGAGAGAGGTCCCACAGAATGGAATTATGCGTCATATCACCCACCACCGGAGAAGGCCACTTTCAGTTATTTCGGCCCAGCACCCAGACAGAGGAGAGAGATCCCACAGCAAGGAATCATGCGTCATATCACCCACCACTGGAGAAGGCCACTTTCAGTTATTTCGGCCCAGACAGAGGAGAGAGATCCCACAGCAAGGAATCATGCGTTATTTCACCCACCACTGGAGAAGGCCACTTTCAGTTATTTTGGCCAGGCACCCAGACAGAGGAGAGAGGTCCCACAGCAAGGAATCATGCGTCATATCAACCACCACCGGAGAAGGCCACTTTCAGTTATTTCGGCCCAGCACCCAGACAGAGGAGAGAGGTCCCACAGCAAGGAATCATGCGTCATATCACCCACCACTGGAGAAGGCCACTTTCAGTTATTTCGGCCCAGCACCCAGACAGAGGATACAGGTCCCACAGCAAGGAATCATGCGTCATATCACCCACCACTGGAGAAGGCCACTTTCAGTTATTTCGGCCCCACCACCCAGACAGAGGAGAGGTTCATTCAACTTTGGGTTGCAACGCAAGATCATGGTAAAGTTAAAAAAATGAGGATTCAATAAAGAAGTGCCCCGGAGTAAAAGAATACATGGTTGAGGGGGAGGCAGTTATAAATGTCTATTCTGCACAAGGGAGGCACAGGTCCTGTGGGATCCATGCCTGGTTCATTTTTATGAACGTCAGCTTGTCCACGTTGGCTGTGGACAGGCGGCTGCGTTTGTCAGTAATGACGCCCCCTGCTGTGCTGAATACACGTTCAGACAAAACGCTGGCCGCCGGGCAGGCCAGCACCTCCAAGGCATAAAATGCTAACTCTGGCCACGTGGACAATTTGGAGACCCAGAAGTTGAATGGGGCCGAACCATCAGTCAGTACGTGGAGGGGTGTGCCGACGTACTGTTCAACCATATTAGTGAAATGCTGCCTCCTGCTAACACGTTCAGTATCAGGTGGTGGTGCAGTTAGCTGTGGCGTAGAGACAAAACTTTTCCACATTTCTGCCATGCTAACCCTGCCCTCAGAGGAGCTGGTCGTGACACAGCTGCATTGGCGACCTCTTGCTCCTCCTCTGCCTTCGCCTTGGGCTTCCACCTGTTCCCCTGTGACATTTGGGAATGCTCTAAGGAGCGCCTCTACCAGCGTGCGCTTGTACTCGCGCATCTTCCTATCACGCTCCAGTGCAGGAAGTAAGGTGGGCACATTGTCTTTGTACCGGGGATCCAGCAGGGTGGCAACCCAGTAGGGCGCACACGTTAAAATGTGGGCAACTCTGCTGTCGTTGTGCAGGCACTGCAGCATGTAGTCTCTTATGTGTGCCAGGCTCCCCTGAGGTAAGGACAAGCTGTCCTCTGTGGGAGGCGTATCGTCATCGTCCTCCGTATCCCCCCAGCCACGCACCAGTGATGGGCCTGAGCTGTGTCGGGTGCCACCCCGCTGTGAACCTGATTCATCCTCATCCTCCTCCACCTTCTCCTCATCCTCCTCGTCCTCCAGTAGTGGGCCCTGGCTGGCCACATTTGTACCTGGCCTCTGCTGTTGCAAAAAACCTCCCTCTGAGCCACTTCTAACAGACTGGCTGAAAGTGCTAAAAATGACCCCTCTTCCTCCTCCTCCTCCTCCTCCTGGGCCACCTCCTCTTCCATCATCGCCCTAGGCGTTTTCTCAAGGAGACATAGAAGTGGTATTGTAACGCTGATAACGGTGTCATCGCCACTGGCCATGTTGGTGGAGTACTCGAAACAGCGCAACAGGGCACACAGGTCTCGCACGGAGGCCCAATCATTGGTGGTGAATTGGTGCCGTTCCGCAGTGCGACTGACGCGTGCGTGCCGCAGCTGAAACTCCACTATGGCCTGCTGCTGCTCGCACAGTCTCTCCAGCATGTGCAAGGTGGAATTCCACCTGGTGGGCACGTCGCATATTAGGCGGTGAGCGGGAAGGCCGAAGTTCCGCTGTAGCACAGACAGGCGAGCAGCGGCAGGATGTGAACGCCGGAAGCGCGCACAGACGGCCCTCACTTTATGCAGCAGCTCTGACATGTCGGGGTAGTTGTAAATTAACTTCTGCACCACCAAATTCAGCACATGCGCCAGGCAAGGGATGTGCGTCAAACCGGCTAGTCCCAGAGCTGCCACGAGATTTCGCCCATTATCGCACACCACCAGGCCGGGCTTAAGGCCCACCGGCAGCAACCACTGGTCGGTCTGTTGTTCAATACCCCGCCACAACTCCTGCGCGGTGTGGGGCCTGTCCCCCAAACATATGAGTTTCAGAATGGCCTGCTGACGTTTACCCCGGGCTGTGCTGAAGTTGGTGGTGAAGGTGTGTGGCTGACTGGATGAGCTGGTGGAAGCAGAGGAGGAGGAAGCCGAGTAGGAGGCTACAGGAGGCAAAGAATGATGCCCTGCGATCCTTGGCGGCGGAAGGACGTGCGCCAAGGAACTCTCCGCCTGGGGCCCAGCCGCCACTACATTTACCCAGTGTGCAGTTAGGGAGATATAGCATCCCTGGCCGTGCTTACTAGTCCACGTATCTGTGGTTAGGTGGACCTTGCCACAGATGGCGTTGCGCACTGCACACTTGATTTTATCGGAAACTTGGTTGTGCAGGGAAGGCACCGCTGTCTTGGAGAAGTAGTGGCGGCTGGGAACAACATACTGTGGGACAGCCATGAACATCAGCTGTTTGAAGCTGTCTGTGTCCACCAGCCTGAATGACAGCATTTTAAAGGCCAGTAGTTTAGAAATGCTTGCATTCAGGCCCAGGGCTCGAGGGTGGCTAGGTGGGAATTTACGCTTTCTCTCCAAGGTTTGTGAGATGGAGAGCTGAACGCTGCCGTGTGACATGGTTAAGATGCTTGGTGACGCAGGTGGTGGTGTCGGTGGCACATCCTCTGTTTGGTGGGCGGCAGGTGCCAACGTTCCTCCCGAGGCGGAGGAAGAGGCCGAGGCAGCAGCAGAAGAGGGAGCAGGGGGAGCCTGAGTGAGTTCCTTGCTTTTAAGGTGTTTACTCCACTGCAGTTCATGCTTTGCATGTAGATGCCTGGTCATGCAGGTTGTGCTAAGGTTCAGAACGTTAATGCCTCGCTTCAGGATCTGATGGCACAGCGTGCAAACCAGTCGGGTCTTGTCGTCAGCACATTGTTTAAAGAAGTGCCATGCCAGGGAACTCCTTGAAGCTGCCTTTGGGGTGCTCGGTTCCTGGTGGCGGTGGCCAGTAGCAGGCGAACTCTCTTGGCGGCGGCTGGTCTGCTTTTGCCCCCTGCTCCCTCTTTTGCTACGCTGTTGGCTCGGTCTCACCACTGCCTCTTCCTCTGAACTATGAAAGTCAGTGGCACGACCTTCATTCCATGTGGGGTCTAGGACCTCATCTTCCCCTGCATCATCTTCCACACAGTCTTCCTCCCTGACCTCCTGTTCGGTCTGCACACTGCAGAAAGACGCAGCAGTTGGCACCTGTGTTTCGTCATCATCAGAGACGTGCGGACTCCGATGAGGTGGTATTCCCATGTCCTCATCATCAGGAAACATCAGTTGTTGTGCATCAGTGCATTCTATGTCTTCTTCCACTGGGGAAGGGCTAGGTGGATTCCCTTGGGAAACCCTGCCAGCAGAGTCTTCAAACAGCATAAGAGACTGCTGCATAACTTGAGGCTCAGACAGTTTCCCTGATATGCATGGGGGTGATGTGACAGACTGATGGGCTTGGTTTTCAGGTGCCACCTGTGCGCTTTCTGCGGAAGACTGGGTGGGAGATAATGTTGTTAACGTGCTGGATCCACTGTCGGCCACCCAGTTGACTAGTGCCTGTACCTGCTCAGGCCTTACCATCCTTAGAACGGCATTGGGCCCCACCAAATATCGCTGTAAATTCTGGCGGGTACTGGAACCTGAGGTAGTTGGTTCATTAGGACGTGTGGCTGTGGCAGAATGGCCACGTCCTCTCCCAGCACCAGAGGGTCCACTAACACCACCACGACCGCGTCCGCGTCCCTTACTAGATGTTTTCCTCATTGTTACCGTTCACAGTGGGGAGGAGTCAGCCGCACATGGAGTAGGACGTCCCGTTTGAGCTCCACGCTGTAGGCCTCGTTAAGCTGCTAGTCAAAGCCGACTCGTTTTTCTAATCATGGGGAAACCGAACAGAGAACGAGAGAGGGAAGGAGACCTTGAGAATACCCCCAAACCGAAGAAAATACAAGGGGACCTCAGCAAATACCTGAATAGGTCGGTGAAAGAGCGTGGAAGGACGGTGCGCAGTAGACGCGAGGAGACTGTGCCCGAGCCGGAGCCGGAAGAGCCCGAAGACTCCGAAGGAGGCAGCTTAGATGTTGGCTCAGAAGCGAGGGACGCAGACACCGAGGGTGCGCTACCGATCACCAGATCTTTTTTACAGCGGTCGCTGCAGCAGTCGCTGGCCACAGCTCTGTGCCCAGTAATGAAGGAGCTGGGCGATATTAAAGAAGATCTTCAACAGATCGGCCAAAGAGTTGAGAAATTGGAGGAGAACCAGTCCTCACTCATTCGCCATGGTGCAGGCGTTAACGACCAACTGGCCTCCATATGTAAGCAGATTAATACCGCTTTTTTCTTATTAGAAGATCAGGAAAATAGGGGGCGCAGAAAAAATGGCCGCCTGAGGGGTATTCCAGAAATAGTTGCACCTGATAAACTGCTTG
>CM065594.1:241175626-241201175 GCA_033119425.1 Bufotes viridis | reverse complement strand
ATGGTAATATTTCAACCAACAATTTAAAATCGATCCTTTGCCAGACAGTATTAAACTTGTTCTAGCCATAGCTGAAACCCCAGATTTACTGTATTTCTATTTTTGCAACTGTATTTCACCACAGAACAAAATCTATCCTTTGATGGACACTAGGGAAATTGTCCAGTCACAGCTGAAACACCAGATTCAGGGTATTGCTATTTTGGCAATTAAATTTCACCCAAGAAAAAATATACCCTTTTACGGACAGATTTAACCCCTTAAGGACACGGCCCTATTTCACCTTAAGGACCAGGCTATTTTTTCAAAATCTGACTAGTGTCACTTTATGTGGTGATAACTTTAAAACGCTTTTACTTATCCAAGCCATTCTGAGATTGTTTTTTCGTCACATATTGCACTTCATGACAGTGGTAAAATAAAGTCGAAAAATTTCATTTTTATTTATAAAAAAATACCAAATTTACCAAAACATTTAGAAAAATTTGCAATTTTCCAAGTTTCAATTTCTCTACTTCTAGAACACATAGTAATACTGCCAAAAAAAGTTATTGATTTTCATTCCCCATATGTCTACTTCATGTATCGATCATTTTGGGAATGCCATTTCATTTTTTTGGGACATTACAAGGCTTAGAAGTTTAGAAGCAAATCTTGACATTTTTCAGAAATTTTCAAAAACCCACTTTTTAGGGACCAGTTCAGTTCTGAAGTCACTTTGCGAGGCTTACATAATAGAAACCACCCAAAAATGACCCCATTCTAGAAACTACACCCCTGAAGGTACTCAAAACTGATTTTACAAACGTCATTAACTCTTTAGGTTTTCCACAAGAGTTAATGGCAAATGGAGATAAAATTTCAGAATTTCGATTTTTTGGAAAATTTTCCATTTTAATCCATTTTTTCCAGTAACAAAGCAAGGGTTAACAGCCAAACAAAACTCAATATTTATAGCCCCGATTCTGTAGTTTGCAGAAACACCCCATATGTGGTCCTAAACTACTGTATGGCCAAACGGCAGGGCGCAGAAGGAAAGGAACGCCATATGGTTTTTGGAAGGCGGATTTTGCTGGACTGGATTTTTGACACCATGTCCCATTTGAAGCCCCCTGATGCACCCCTAGAATTGAAACTCCATAAAAGTGACTCAATCTAAGAAACTACACCCCTCAAGGTATTCAAAACCAGTTTTACAAACTTTGTTAACCCTTTAGGTGTTCCACAAGAGTTATTGGCAAATGGAGATGAAATTTTAGAATTTAAATTTTTTGTTACCTTGCCTCAAAAAAAGTGTAATATAGAGCAACCAAAAATCATATTTACCCTAAAATAGTACCAACAAAACTGACACCTTATCCTGTAGTTTCCAAAATGGGGTCACTTTTTTGGAGTTTCTACTGTAGGGGTGCATCAGGGGGGCTTCAAATGGGACATGGTGTCAAAAAACCAGTCCAGCAAAATAAGCCTTCCAAAAACCATATAGCATTCCCTTCCTTCTACGCCCTGCCGTTTGGCCATACAGCAGTTTACTGCCACATATGGGGTGTTTCTGCAAACTACAGAATCAGGGCAATAAATATTGAGTTTTGTTTGGCTGTTAACCCTTGCTTTGTTAGTGGAAAAATGGATTAAAATGGATAATTTGCAAAAAAATAGCTGTTTTGGGACAGTTTTGTATTTTTTGTTATTTACATCGTTGAACTGACAGGTTAGATTGTGTGCTATTTCTATAGAGTAGGTTGTTACGGACGCGACAATACCAAATATGACTACTTTTTGGGGTTTTTTGTTTCAGTTTTACATAATAAAGCATTTTTGAAAAAAAGGATTTTTTAGTGTCTCCACATTCTGAAAGCCATAGTTTTTTTTTTTTTTTGGCGATTGTCCTATGTAGGGGCTAATTTTTTGCGGGATGAGATGGTGGTTTGAATGGTACTATCTTGGGGTGCATATGACTTTTTGATCACTTGCTATTACACTTTTTGTGATGTAAGGTGACAAAAAAATTACTTTTTTTACAACGTTTTTATTTTTTATGTTTACGGCGTTCACCTGAGGGGTTAGGTCATGTTATATTTTTATAGAGCAGGTCGTTACAAACGCGACGATACCAAATATGTATACTTTTTTTATTTATTTTGGTTTTACACAATAATATCCTTTTTGAAACAAAAAAAAAAACATGTTTTAGTGTCTCCATAGTCTGAGAGCCATATATTTTTTAGTTTTTAGGCGATTGTCTCAGGTTGGGTATAATTTTTGCGGGATGAGGTGGCGGTTAGATTGGCACTATTTGCGGGGTCATATGACTTTTTGATCGCTTGCTATTACACTTTTTGTGATGTAAGGTGACAAAGTTTTTTTTTTTTTTTACAGTGTTTACTTGAGGGGTTAGGTCATGTGATATTTTTATAGAGCAGATTCTGACGGACGTGGAGATACCCAATATGTCTACTTTTTTTAAAATTTTTTACATTTAACACTAAAAAGCATTTTTGAAACAAAAAAAAAATCATGTTTTAGTCTGAGAGGCAAGGCATAGTTTTTTTATTTTTTGGGCAATTGTTTTATGAAGGGGCTCATTTTTTGCGGGATGAGATGGCGGTTAGATTGGTACTATTTTGGGAGGCAAACGTCCTTTTGATCGCTTTGTATTACACTTTTAGTGATGTAAGGTGCCCAAAAATGGCTTATTTACACCATTTTTTTTTATGGCGTTCACCTGAGGGGTTCAGTCATGTGATATTTTTATAGAGCTGTTCTTTACGGACGTGGCGATACCTAATATGTGTAGTGTATTTTATTTTTTTACTTTTTATTCAGTGATTTGTGTTTTTTTTATTTTTACTTTTTTTCACTTTTTTACATTTTTTTTGGACCCAGACCCAATTGGTTCTTGTAGATCCAGTGGATCTGGTGTCTATATAATACAGTACAGTACACTATATAGTGTACTGCACTGTATTTTTTACTTTTCACAGTCTGGTCAGACTTCTGCCTTTAGCAGAAGTCTGACCAGAGTTACTATACCATGGCAAGCAGGACGCTTCTGAAAGCGTCCTGCTGCCATGGTAACCATCACCCACTGCCATTAGAGAGCAGTGGGTGATGGATGGGGAGGGAGGGGAGCTACCTCCCTCTGCGATCCCATCCTGGGGGGGGCTGCATAGGCACAGCAGCCCCCAGATGGGAGAGGGAGGGAGCTCCCTCCCTGTTAACACCTTCCATACCGCGGTCCATCCGGACCGCGGTAAGGAAGGGGTTAAACGGCTGGCATCTGCAGCACAGATGCCAGCCGTTTTTCTGTCAGAGTGCCAGCAATGTGCTGGCTCTCTGATAGAACCACTAGACACCTGGGAATTATTACAAGGGAGGCCTCCCGCACCCCCTCCCGCTGCCGCAACCACCCCCCCTGCACCCCCGCAGCCATAACAAGATTGGGGGCTGCAGGGGGGGTTAAAATGAATATCTTTGGCGCAATTAACTCTCTGATCCCTGCGGTCACAGACTGCGGAGATCAGAGATAGCTAAAACCGCTGCAAACCGCAGGTCTGAATTGAGGTTAAACTAGGCCTGCAACAGCTCGAACACCAGATTTACTGTATTTCTATTTTTGCTACTGACTTTCACCCCAGAAAATAATATATCCTTTGACGGACACTAGGGAAATTGTCCAGTCACAGCTGGAACACTAGGTTCAGGATATTGCTATTTTGGCAATTGAATTTCACCCCAGAACAAAATCTATCCTTTGACGGATACTATTAAACTTGTTCAGTCACAGCTGAAACACCAGATTTACGGTATTTCTATTTTTGGAACTGAATTTCACAGCAGAAAATAATGCATCCTATGACGGACACTATTAAACTTGTCCAGTCACAGCTTGAACACCAGATTTACTGTATATATATTTTGGCAACTAAATTTCACCCCAGAAAATAATATATCATGTGATCGACACTATTAAACTTGGCCAACCACAGCTGAAACCACTGATTTACTATATTTCTATTTTTGCAATTGAATTTCACCCCAGAAAATAATATAAACTTTGACAGACACTAGGGAAATTGTCCAGTCACAGCTGGAACACCAGATTCAGGGTATTGCTATTTTGGCAATTAAATTTCACCCCATAAAAAAATATACCCTTTTACGGACAGATTTAAACTAGGCCTGCAACAGCTGGAACACCAGATTTACTGTATTTCTATTTTTGCTACTGACTTTCACCCCAGAAGATAATATATCCTTTGATGGACACTAGGGAAATTGTCCAGTCACAGCTGGAACACCAGATTCAGGGTATTGCTATTTTGGCAATTGAATTTCACCCCAGAACAAAATCTATCCTTTGACGGATACTATTAACCACTCCCGGACCGCCGTACGCAGGATTGCGTCCTGCGGGCGGCCGGGATCTTCTGAGTGGACGCATCGGCGCGTCCTCTCGCGAGACCCGTGAGTTCCTGTGAACGCGCGCGCAGGCGCGCGTGTTCACAGGAGCGCGCGTCTGGAGAGTTATACTACAGCCTGCTAGCGATGATCAATCGCTGGCAGGCTGTAGATGCAATATAAATCGCATCAAACATGTATACCAGACGCTGTTTTGTGAACAGCGTCTGGTATACCTGCTACCTGGTCCTCTGGTGGTCCCATTTGCTGGGATCGACCACCAGAGGACCAGGTAACACAGTAAAGTTGCACCAAACACTACACTAACCCCCCACCCCGCTCACCTATTAACCCCTTGATCACCCCATCTAGACCCCCTGATCACCCCCTGTCATTGATCACACCCCTTTATGTGTCCATATGTGTTTTGCGGATCCGTGATTCACGGATCCGTGATCCGATCTGATCCGCGATCCGATCCAGATCCTCAAAACACGGACACCGGCAATGTGCTTTCCGCATTTTGCAGATCCGCACATTGCCAGAACTATATAGAAAATGCTTTTCTTGTCCGCAATTGCGGACAAGAATAGGACATGTTCTATATTTTTGCGGAACGGAAGTGCAGACTCGGAATCGCGGATCCGTAATTCCGATCCGAACGGGACAAAGTCTGTCCCCATAGAAATGAATGGGTCCTCAATTCCGTTCCGCAAACAGAATTGCGGACGTGTGAATGGGGCATAAGGGTTCCCTATCACCGCCAGTTAGTTAGCTACTTGTTAGGTAGCTAGCGCCCAGCCCACCGCACCGCAGTCACTGATTTTGGCAGAGATTTTTTCATCCACATTGACCGATGCGAATGAAAAAATCTGTGCCGTTCATTTTTTTTTTTTTCAGCGCAGAGGCTGAACGGAAAAAAAAAATCTCATTACCCGTATGCTCAATTTGCGGAGAATCGCAGAATCTCCTAATGCTGGCCATACGTGTAATGATTGCGGAGACCCTCAAATGCCAGGACAGTATAAATACCCCACATGTGACCCCATTTTAGAAAGAAGACACCCCAAGGTATTCCGTGAGGGGTATGGTGAGTTCATGCAAAATTTTATTTTTTGTCACAAGTTAGTGGAATATGAGACTTTGTAAAAAAAAAAAAAAATCAATTTTCGCTAACTTGTGCCAAATTTTTTTTTTTCTGTGAACTCGCCATGCCCCTCACAGAATACCTTGGGGTGTCTTCTTCCACAATGGGGTCACATGTGGGTATTCATACTGCCCTTTGCGCATCTTGGCTGCAAAAGTGTCACTCATGTGGTATCGCTGTACTCAGGAGAAGTAGGGCGATGTGTTTTAGGTGTATTTTTACATATACCCATGTTGGGTGTGAGAAATATCGCTGTAAACGACAACTTTTTAAATTTTTTTATTCAAAGTTGTCAATTTACAGAGATATTTCTCTCACCCAGCATGGGTATATGTAAAAATACACCCCAAAACACATTGCCCTACTTCTCCTGAGTACGGCGATGCCACATGTGTGACACTTTTTGCAGCCAAGATGCTAAAGGCCCAAATTCCAACGAGTACCTTTTAGGAGGGCATTTTTACGCATTTTTCTTCTCATGCTTTAGGACCCCTAAAATGCCAGGGCAGTATAAATACCCCACATGTGACCCCAATTTGGAAAGAAGACACCCCAAGGTATTCGCTGAGGGGCATAATGAGTCCATGAAAAATTAAACTTTTTGTCAAAAGTTAGCGGAAAGGGAGACTTTGTGAGAAAAAACAATAAAAAATCAATTTCCACTAACTTGTGCCCAAAAAAAAATCTTCTATGAACTCGCCATGCCCCTAATGGAATACCTTGGGGTGTCTTCTTTCCAAAATGGGGTCACATGTGGGGTATTTCTACTGCCCTGGCATTTTAGGGGCCCTAAAGTGTGAGAAGAAAAATGCGTAAAAATGCCCTCCTAAAAGGTACTCATTGGAATTTGGGCCCCTTTGCGCATCTTGGCTGCAAAAAAGTGTCACTCATGTGGTATCGCCGTACTCAGGAGAAGTAGGGCAATGTGTTTTGGGGTTTATTTTTACATATACCCATGTTGGGTGAGAGAAATATCTCTGTAAATTGTCAACTTTGAATAAAAAAATGTAAAAAGTTGTCGTTTACAGCGATATTTCTCACACGCAGCATGGGTATATGTAAAAATACACCCCAAAACACATAGCCCTACTTCTCCTGAGTACGGCGATACCACATGAGTGACACTTTTTTGCAGCCAAGATGCGCAAAGGGGCCCTAAAACCAATGAGTACCTTTAGGATTTCACAGGCCATTTTTATGCATTTGGATTCTCACACTTTAGGGGCCCCTAAAATGCCAGGTGAGTATAAATACCCCACATGTGACCCCATTTTGGAAAGAAGACACCCCAAGGTATTCCGTGAGGGGCATGGTGAGTCCACAGAATTTTTATTTTTTTGCACAAGTCAGCGGAATTTTTTTTTTTTATTTTTTTTTTTACAAAGTCTCATATTCCACTAACTTGTGACAAAAAATAAAATTTTACATGAACTCACCATACCCCTCACAGAATAACTTGGGGTGTCTTTTTTCCAAAATGGGGTCACATGTGGGGTATTTATACTGTCCTGGCATTTTAGGGGCCCCTAAAGCGTGAGAAGAAGTCTGGAATCAAAATGCGTAAAAATGCCCTGTGAAATCCTAAAGGTACTCATTGGTTTTAGGGCCCCTTTGCACCCAGGCTGCAAAAAAGTGGCACACATGTGGTATCGCCGTGCTCAGGAGAAGTAGGGCAATGTGTTTTGGGGTGTATTTTTACATATACCCATACTGTGTGTGAGAAATATCTCTGTAAACGACAACTTTTAATTTTTTTTATACAAAGTTGACAATTTACAGAGATATTTCTCTCACCCAACATGGGTATATGTAAAAATACACCCCAAAACACATTGCCCTACTTCTCCTGAGTACGGCGATACCACATGAGTGACACTTTTTTGCAGCCTGGGTGCACAAAGGGGCCCAAATTCCAACGAGTACCTTTAGGTTTTACATGGCGGCTCACAATTTAGCCCCGCCCAAAATGCTAGAACCGTAAACACACCCCACAAATGACCCCATTTCGGAAAGTAGACACCCCAAGGTATTCACTGAGGGGCATAGTGAGTCCGTCTGAGATTTTTTTTTTTTTGCTAGAAGTTATCAGAAATTTAAACTTTTTTTTTTTTTTTCTCAGAAAGTGTCATTTTCCGCTAACTTGTGAAAAAAAATTAAATGATACATGAACTCACCATGCCCCTCCGCGAATACTTTGGGGTGTCTTCTTTCTAAAATGGTGTGATTTGGGGGGTATTTATACTATCCTGGCATTCTAGCACCTGAAGAAACATGACAGGCGCTCAGAAAGTCAGAGCTGCTTCAAAATGCCGAAATTCACTTTTTTGCACCATAGTTTGTAAACGCTATAACTTTTACCCAAACCAATAAATATACACTTATTGGACTTTTTTTTTATCAAAGACATGTAGAACAATAAATTTAGAGAAAAATTTATATAGAAATGTAGTTTTTTAAAAAAAAATTTACAACAGAAAGTGAAAAATGTCATTTTTTTGCAAAAATTTCGGTCATTTTTGATTAATAGCAAAAAAAGTAAAAATGTCAGCAGCAATCAAATACCACCAAATGAAAGCTCTATTAGTGAGAAGAAAAGGAGGTAAAATTCATTTGGGTGGTAAGTTGTATGACGGAGCAATAAACGGTGAAAGTAGTGTAGTGCGGAATTGTAAAAAGTGGCCTGGTCATTAAGGGTGTTTAAGCTAGGGGGGCTGAAGTGGTTAAACTTGTTCAATCACAGCTGGAACACCAGATTCAGGGTATTGCTATTTTGGCAATTAAATTTCACCCCGGAAAAAAATATACCCTTTTACGGACAGATTTAAACTAGGCCTGCAACAGCTTGAACACCAGATTTACTGTTTTTTTATTTTTGCTACTGACTTTCACCCCAGAAGATAATATATCCTTTGATGGACACTAGGGAAATTGTCCAGTCACAGCTGGAACACCAGATTCAGGGTATTGCTATTTTGGCAATTGAATTTCACCACAGAACAAAATCTATCCTTTGACGGATACTATTAAACTTGTTCAGTCACAGCTGGAACACCAGATTCAGGGTATTGCTATTTTGGCAATTAAATTTCACCCCAGAAAAAAATATACCCTTTTACGGACAGATTTAAACTAGGCCTGCAACAGCTGGAACACCAGATTTACTGTATTTTTATTTTTGCTACTGACTTTCACCCCAGAAGATAATATATCCTTTGATGGACACTAGGGAAATTGTCCAGTCACAGCTGGAACACCAGATTCAGGGTATTGCTATTTTGGCAATTGAATTTCACCCCAGAACAAAATCTATCATTTGACGGATACTATTAAACTTGTTCAGTCACAGCTGGAACACCAGATTCAGGGTATTGCTATTTTGGCAATTAAATTTCACCCCCGAAAAAAATATACCCTTTTACGGACAGATTTAAACTAGGCCTGCAACAGCTGGAACACCAGATTTACTGTATTTTTATTTTTGCTACTGACTTTCACCCCAGAAGATAATATATCCTTTGATGGACACTAGGAAATTGTCCAGTCACAGCTGGAACACCAGATTCAGGGTATTGCTATTTTGGCAATTGAATTTCACCCCAAAACAAAATCTATCCTTTGACGGATACTATTAAACTTGTTCAGTCACAGCTGGAACACCAGATTCAGGGTATTGCTATTTTGGCAATTAAATTTCACCCCAGAAAAAAATATACCCTTTTACGGACAGATTTAAACTAGGCCTGCAACAGCTGGAACACCAGATTTACTGTATTTCTATTTTTGCTACTGACTTTCACCCCAAAAAATAATATATCCTTTGACGGACACTTGGGAAATTGTCCAGTCACAGCTGGAACACCAGATTCAGGGTATTGCTATTTTAGCAATTGAATTTCACCCCAGAACAAAATCTATCCTTTAACGGATACTATTAAACTTGTTCAATCACAGCAGGAACACCTGATTTACCGTATTTCTATTTTTGAAACTGAATTTCACCGCAAAAAATAATATATCCTATGACGGACACTATTAAACTTGTCCAGTCACAGCTGGAACACAAGATTTACAGTATTTCTATTTTGGCAACTGAATTTCACCCCAGTAAATAATAAATCCTTTGCCGGACAATATAAAACTTGGCCAGCAACTGCTGGGACACCAGATTTACGGTATTGCTATTTTGGCAACTGAATTTCACCCCAGAAAATAATAAATCCTGTGACAGACATTATTAAACTTGGCCAGCCACTGCTGGGACACCAGATTTACGGTATTGCTATTTTGGCAATTGAATTTCACCCCAGAAAAAAATATATCCTTTGCCGGACACTATTAAACTTGGCCAGCCACTGCTGGGACACTAGATTTACAGTTATTGCTATTTTGGCAATTGAATTTCACCCCAGAAAAAAATATATGCTTTGCCGGACACTATTAAACTTGGCCAGCCACAGCTGAAGCCACTGATTTATGGTATTGCTATTTTGCCAATTGAATTTCACCCCAGAACAAAATATATCCTTTGCCGGACACTATTAAACTTTGCCAGCCACTGCTGGGACACCAGATTTAGGGGATTGCTATTTTGGCAATTGAATTTAACCCCTCAATAAAATATAGAAATTTCTGTCCTGAGTTTCCAGGGGTGACAATAAGCACAGCCAAGCTCCTGATGTAGTAAATAGCAAAAAAAAAACTAGTATTGATGGATTGATGGACTTGGTGGCAGCTTGTGCTGGTGCACCACAAGACACAAAATGGCCGCCGATCACCCCATAAAAAAGTGACAGAAAAACGCTCTGTGCAGCCTAAAAACCAGTGAGCAATTAACTAGCAGAAGTTGAATGTTTCACAGCTGTAGATCGATCACTTCATTAGGTGTTTTTACTGAGTTTTCCCTGCCTAATCTCGCCCTCACAGCAGCTGCGTCCTATCCCTACACTAATCAGAGCAGAGTGACGTGCAGCACTACGTGACTCCAGCTTAAATAGACGCTGGGTCACATGCTGCACTTGGCCAATCACAGCCAAGCCATTAGTAGGCATGGCTGTGATGGCTTCTTAGGGCAAGAAGTAAAACGCTAGCTGATTGGGTGCTGTGCAGCCCTTCAGAAAGCGGGAAGAAATCGCCGAACAACGGACCCGAACCCGAACTTTTTTGAAAATGTTCGGGTCCGGGTCCCGAACACCCCAAATTTCGGCCAACTCACAACTCTGTCTCTGGGACACTCTGTGGTCTACTCATGCTGCTGTTGCCACCTCCACACTATGTTACCTTGCCAGTCTGTGGCCTCCTCATGCTGCTGCTGCCACCTCCATACTCTGTCATTGTGCCACTTTGTGGTCTCCTCATGCTGCTGCCAAATCACCACTCTGTGGTATTTTCATGCTGCTGCCACATCACCACTCTTTGGTCTCATCATGCTGCTGCTACCTCAACACTATGTTACTTGTCCACTCTGTGGTCTCCTCATGCTGCTACCACCTCACCACTATGTCACTGGGCCACTCTGTGGTCCCCTCATGCTGTTCTTACCCTCCCCACTCTGTGACTGGGCCACTAGTGTTCCTGTTTGGCCTTGTTGACATCACATTTTTTTGGACCCTTCTTCTGATCTGTCAGAAGGAAGGAAAGCAGCTGTAAGGCATTTATGGTCTCATCAGAATTGGCGTATGATTTGGTAGCCAAAAGCAGGAATGGGTACAAAACACAGAAGACATGCAAATATTCCATTCACTGTCATCTCTGTTTTGGATCCACTCTTGCTTTTTTTTTTTGGCTTTAGCAATACTGATGGATTACTGACCAAACATGGGGTCTGTCCCATGCATACCACCCCTTACCACCCTCAAACTAATGGATTGTGTGAGCGCTTCAACGGAACACTCAAACAACTCATTATCTGGTATGTGGAGTCCAAGGGGGGAGACTGGGAGAAAAACCTGTCGCTGCTCCTCTTCGTGTACCAGAAGGTGCCGCAGGATTCTACCGGGTTCTCCCCCTTCAAATTACTGTACGGACGAGCGGTAAGGGGGCCTTTGGAGCTGGTACGAGAGAGGTAGGAAGGCACTTTCCCCACAGAGGAGGTTCTGGATTATGTCCAAAAGTTTAGGGAAAGGATGAGGTACCTCATGGCCTTAGCCCGAAGAAGTGTAGAAGTAGCTCAGGAAAGGCAACAACAGTTTTACAACCGTGCTGCCCAACTCTGATAATTTTCCTGTGTGCAGAAGGTTCTAGTACTAGTATCAGTATGCAAAAACAAGCAGGCAAGCCATGTGGTTGGGTTCGTTCACCATTACCAATCTAAGCAAGGGATACTGGCAGTCCACGTCCATCACACCTTTTAGCCTGTGCGAGTTTACCAGCCTGTCATTTGGGATGAAGAATGCCCCGGCAACCTTCCAAAGAATGGTGGATCAACTGCTAGAGGGATGTCAGGGGTTTTTGGTACTCGGACCCGAACCCGAACATTTCTGTAAAAGTTCGGTTTTGGTGTTCGGCAATTTCTTGGCGCTTTTTGAAAGGCTGCAGGGCAGCCAATCAACAAGCCTTTTTTACTTTTCTGCCCTTAGAAGCCATCACAGCCATGCCTACTAATGGCATGGCTGTGATTGGCCAAGTGCAGCATGTGACCCAGCCTCTATATAGGCTGGAGTCACGTAGCGCCACACGTCACTCTGCTCTTCTCAGTGTAGGGATAGGATGATGCTGCTGCTGTGAGGGAGAGATTAGGGAAGAATTCTGGTGTACTTGGTGTTGTTCAATGTTCAAACTACAGCGATTATTGAGGGTGATATGCTACATTTTTGTACCCAGCCCTGAGCCCAGTGACACTATAAAATAACTTTTAATCCATCTGCTAGTTCGGTGGGCGTCGGCCATTTTTACAAGTGCAGTGCACTTGCAACTATATGTGAACTGCATGTGTGGCAGGGACATTACTTTAATTCTGTTCTGGTAGCTCAGTGGAGGACAAATTCCCTTTTTTGGCCAGTCAAGTACCCCTGCAGCCTGCAGTACATACCTGGCAGTAAAAATTATTCAATTACATTAGTCTGTCACATATGTTTGTGACCTAAAGCGATTTTTTATCTGCTGCCACAGGCTCTGCATATCTGACAGTCCAATAAAATCGTTATATACTGCAGTTACCTTGCTGCTATAAAAAAAGCACACTTTTTTTGCTAGATAGTAAATTTACGGGCTATGCTGCATTTCTGACAGTCCAATTAAACTGTTACATACTGCAGTTACATTGCTGCTATAAAAAAGCAAATGTTTTTGTGCTAGATAGCAAATTTGTGTGCTACGCTGCATTTCTGACAGTCCAATAAAACCGTAACATACTGCATTTACATTGGTGCTATAAAAAAACACACTTTTTGTGCAAGATAGCAAATTTGCATCCTACGCTGCATTTCTGATATTCCAATAAAACCGTAACATACTGCATTTTTATTGTTGTTTGCAAAAAAACAGGTTTTGTGCTAGTTAGCACATTAGCAGCCTACGCTGCATTTCTAATATTCCAATACTGCATTTACATAGTTGTTTGCAAAAAACACAGTTTTTGTGCTACATAGCACATTAGCGGCGTACACTGCATTTCTGATATTCCAATAAAAACCGTAACATACTGCATTTACATAGTTGTTTGCAAAAAACACCGTTTTTGTGCTACATAGCACATTAGCGGGGTACACTGCATTTCTGATATTCCAATAAAAACCGTAACATACTGCATTTACATAGTTGTTTGCACATTTGTTTGCAAAAAAACGTTAACTTCGGCTATGACATTGTTGGTTGGAAAATTCACATTTTTTGTCACAGTGAAGTACTTGTATTGCTCCGTTACACTGTTGTGTGACATAAAGAAATGTATTCTATTTATGACACCGGCACTGCCTTACTGTTAGTGAACTTAATTTTTGACTATTGGCAGTTAAATTGTCACCTGAGATAAACCATCTGTTAGTTTGGTGGGTGAACGCAAATAATGAGGAGAGCGTCAAATAAGGGACGTGGCCCTGGTCGTGGTGCTGCTGGTGTTGGTGGAGCTCCTGTTGCAGGGAGAGGACGTGGTTGATATGTGCCAGCTACATGCCCAAATGAAACACCTCCCTCAGGTGCGTGTAGACGACAGAGCCTTTAGCGTTATTTAGTAGGCCTGAATGCCGCTCTACAAATGGTGAGGCCAGAACAAGTACAGTTGCTAGTAGATTGGGTGGCTGACAGTGCCTCCAGTACCTTCACATTGTCTCCCACCCGGTCCACTGCTGAAAGCTCAGAGTTGGCACCTGCAGACCATGGGCATCTATCTAGCACCTGACCCCCTTGCAAATCAGCCAAGAAGTCTGATCCCCAAGTCATGCAGCAGTCTCTTATGCTTTTTGATGACTGCTGGCAAGGTTTCCCAGGGCCATCCACCTAGCCCCGCCCCAGAAGTGGAAGAGATTGAGTGCACCGATGCCCAACCACTTATGTTTCAGAATGTGGACATAGGAGGACCACCGAGGTATGTCTCTGATGATGACGAAACACAGGTGCCAACTGCTGTGGCTTTCTGCAGTGTGCAAACCGACAAGGAGGGCAGGGGGGAAGACTGGGTGGAAGATGATGTGGAGAATGATGAAGTCCTAGACCCCACATGGAATCAAGGTCATGCGAGTGACCTGTGTAGTTCGGAGGGAGAGGCGGTGGTCGCACAGAGCCACCAGCACAGCAAAAGAGGGAGCAGGGTGCAAAAGCAGAGCGGCCGTCCCCGAGACAGTACGCCTGCTACTGCCCTCCGCACCCAGGGACCGAGCACAACAAAGCCAGCTCCAAGGAGTTCCCTGGCGTGGCAGTTCTTCAGACAATGTGCAGACGACAAAACACGAGTGGTTTGCACGCTGTGCAATCAGAGCCTGAAGCGAGGCATAAAGGTTCTAAACCTGAGCACAACCTGCATGACCAGGCATCTAAGTGCAAAGCACGAGCTGCAGTGGAATATACACCTCCAAAACCAAGAAAGGTCTCAGGCTCCTCCTGCTCCCTCTTCTGCTGCAGTCTCGGCCTCTTCCTCTACCTCTGGAGTGACAGTGGCACCGGCCACCCTGCAAACAGAGGATGCGTCAGCAACGCCACCACGTCCGTTACCTTTAACAAGCAGCACCACAATGTCCCATGGAAGCGTTCAGCTGTCCTTCTTCCAAACAATGTAGTGAAAGAGAAAGACCCCCCTACCCACCCGAGATCCCTGGCCCTGAATGCCAGCATTTCAAAATTCCTGACCATTGAAATGCTGTAATTCTGTCTGGTGGAGACAGAGAGTTTTAAAAACCTTATGGCCTTGGCTGTCCCACAGTATGTCATTCCAAGCCGCCACTACTTTTACAGGCGAGCCACCCTTTACCTGCACAAACAAGTGGGGGACAAAATCAGGTGTGCACTGCGAAACGCCATCTGTGGCAAGGTCCACATAACTACCGATATGTGGACCAGTAAGCACGGGCAGGGACCTTATATCTCCCTAACAGCACACTGGGTAAATGCAGTGGTGGCTGGGCCTGAGGCGGATAGCTGTTTGGCGCATATCCTTCCGCCACCGAGGATTGCAGGGCATTTCTCTTTGCCTCCTGTTGCCTCCTACTCCTCTTGCTCCTCTAACACCTCCTCATCAGCTCAGCGTAACACCTTCACCACCAACTTCAGCACAGCCAGGGGAAAACGACAGATAGTTTTGAAACTCATCTGTTTGGGGGACAAACCCCACAGGAGCTGTGGATGGGCATGGAACAACAGACCGATGAGTGGTTGGTGCCACTGAGCCTCAAGCCCGGCCTGGTAGTGTGCGATAATGGGCGAAATCTGGTAGTAGCTCTGGGCCTAGCTGGTTTGACGCACATCCCTTGACTAGCGCATGTGCTGAATTTGGTGGTGCAGAAATTCCTGAAAAACGCTGCTGCAGAAAGTGCTGGCCGTCTGTACGCGCTTTCGGCATTCTCACCCTGCTGCTGCTCGCCTGGCTGCCCTGCAGCGTAACTTCGGCCTTCTCGCTCACCGCCTCATATGCGACATGCCCACAAGGTGGAACTTCACCTTGCACATGCTGGAGAGACTGTGCGAGCAGCAGCAGGCGATAGTGGAGTTTCAGCTGCAGCACGCACAGGTAAGTCGCTCTGCGGAACAGCACCACTTCACTGCCACTGAGTGGGCCTCCATGCGAGACCTGTGTGCCTTGTTGAGCTGTTTCGACTACTCCACCAACATGGCCAGTGCTGATGACGCCGTTCTAAGCGTTACTATCCCACTTCTATGTCTCCTTGAAAAAACGCTTTGGGCTATGATGGAAGAGGATGTGGCACAGGAGGAAAAGGGAGGAGGAAGAAGGATCATTTCCACGGTTATCAGGCTAGTCATTCACAAGTGGCTCAGAGGGTGGATGGCACAGGAGGGCACAGTTCTGGAGGATGAGGAGGATGAGGAGGAGGGGAAGGATGAGGAGGAACCGTGTTCACAGCAGAGTGGCACCCAAAGCGGCTCATGGCCATCAATGCAGCATGGCTTGGGGGATACCGAGGACAGAGATAATACACTTCCCACAGAGGACAGCTTGTCGTTGCCTCTGGGCAGCCTGGCACACATGAGCGACTACATGCTGCAGTGCCTGCGCAATGATCGCCGAGTTGCCCACATTCTAAATGGTGCTGATTACTGGGTGGCCACCCTGCTGGATCCCCGTTACAAGGACAACGTGCTACCCTTAATTCCCTCACGAGCATGATCGGAACATGTGCGACTACAAGCTCACGCTGGTAGACGTGCTGCTGATGACATTCCCACCTGATAGCGGGGGCTCAGTGGAAGCAGAAGGCGAAGGCAGAGGAGGAGGAAGAAGTCGCCAACGCAGCCGGGGCACCGCCAGCACCTCAGAAGGCAGGGTTATCATTGCCGAAATGTGGAAAAGCTTTGTCAAAACTCCACAACAACCAGCACCAACAGCTGATATGCAACGTCATAGCAGGATCCAGCATTTCAGCAACATGGTGGAGCATTATGTGTGCACACGCCTACACGTACTGACTGATGGGTCTGCCCCATTCAACTTCTGGGTCTCCAAATTGGGCACATGGCCTGAGCTTGCCCTTTACGCCTTGGAAGTGCTGGCCTGCCCTGCAGCCAGTGTATTGTCTGAATATGTATTTAACACAGCAGGGGGCATTATCACAGACAAGCAAGCGCAAGCTGCCTGTCCACAGCCAATGTGGACAAGCTCACATTCATTAAAATGAACCAGGCATGGATCCCACAGGGCTTGTCCGTACCTTGTGCAGAATAGACATGTATACCGGCCTCACACAGCCATTGTTATACTCCAGCGCACTTTCTTTGTTTTATTTTATATATTCCACAATGTTTTGAGGTCTACACCACCACGTCCACCGCCTCCTCAACCTCCTACTCCATATGGACCTCCTCCTCCTAGTTCAAGATTATTATTTTTAATTTTAATTTATTTTATTTTAAGTCATTTCCCTATCTAAATTTGTTTGCAAACTTGTCATGCTCTTACCCACATTTTGCTGCCTATTGCAGCCCTCTAGCCCTTTCCATGACTCTTTTAGAGCCATTTTAGTGCCCCAAAGTTCCGGACCCCATTGACTTCAATGGGGTTCGGGGTCAAGTTCGGGTCAAGTTAGGCCGAACCCGGCGAACCCGAACTTCCAGGTGTTCGATCAACTCTACTCACCACCAAAAAATATGCCCGCAACCTTATCGGGACCTCAGAATGCGAGTCAGCTTTTATCCAATTAAAAACCCAGCTAGCACAGAGCCTGGTCCTGACTGCTCCGGACTACTGCCGCCGCTTTATTGTTTAAACGGATGACTTGGATACCAGACTTGGAGCACTACTTAGCCAAGTGGGGGCTGATGGTCAGGAGCACCCAATAGCCTATCTTTCCTATAAGCTGTTGGACCAGGAGAGGGCATACTCCACAATAGAAAAAGAATGCCTGGCCATAGTCTGGGCCCTGAAAAAATTGCAGCTGTAACTCTACAGCAAGGATTTTAAGGTCCTAACCCACCACAACTCCTTAAGTTGGCTAAACTGAACTGCAGGGGACAACAGACGATTGCTCAGGTGAAGTCTGGCCCTACAGGCCTATAACTTTTCTGTTTCCCACAAAAAGGCCAAGGATCATGGAAATGCAGACGGATGATGATGGGAAGCCTATCACACCTGGCAGCCCTGTCAACAGCGACCCACGCCAGGATCAAGCAGTTTCTGGGGCTAATAAAGATGGGGAAGGAATGTGATGACATCATATCTACTGATGATAACACCTGACCGCATGTGGGGTGGATTGTTTTTTAATATGCACCAGGTGTACGGTTTCTTTGTCCATCGTTTTGGGGAGGTAGTCAGAGACATGAGCTATTATTTAACCCTTTCAATCCCAGAGATTTTTTATTATATTTGCATTTTAATTTTGCGCTCCCTGCCTTCCCAGAGCCATAACTTTTTTATTTGTCTGTAGCCATATGAGGGCTTGATTTTTGTGGGACAAGTTGTAATTTCCAACGCCACCATTTAATATTGCATATGATGTAGTGGGAAGCGGAAAAAAATTCCAAATGGGGTGAAATTGCAAAAAAAAAAAAAACAATTCCACCACAGTTTTACAGTTTTTTTTATTTACGACGTTCTATTTATGATAAAACTGACCGGTTACTTTTATTCTTAGTACGAATCCGGTGATACCTTATGTATAGTTTTTCTTGCGTTTTATTTTTTTGTCGCCATATTTTGACCCCTATAACTGTTTTGTAATTATGTGTACGTAGCTGTATGAGGGGCTCATTTTTTGCGGAGCGATCTGAACTTTTCTTTGATACCATTCTAGGGTGTGTGGGGTATGACCTTTTTTATCACTTTTTATTTTTAAAAAAATGAAGCGACCAAAAACGGTGAATCTGCCATTTGGACGTTTTTTTCAGTTTTGCTGTTTGCCGTATGGGGAATATATTTTTATACTATGGGCGTTTTCGCACATCGTGACACCCATGATGTGTATTTTTATTTTAATTTTTCAGTTCTTTTATTTTTATTTTGGGAAAAGGGGGGTGATTAGAATTTTTATGTTTTTTATTTTTAAAAACTTATTTTTTTTACACTTTTTTATAGTTCCCATAGAGAACTATAGCATGCAATCATTAGATTCTTATTCTCATAGGCTCCAATGCACTAGCAACGGAGCCCTATTACAGGCAAGGGTTCCTTAGGAAATACTATGCAGCAGCCTTCTGTCATTCACAAAGACAGGGGCTACTGCACACGAGCTCAGGTTCCTCCGATCGCTACATGGGGGAGCCGGAGCACCACCGGAATTGCGCGCTTTCGGTTTTCAGCGACCTCAGATGCAGTGGTTAGGATTGACCACGGCATCTGAGGGGTTAAATGTCTGCAATCGGCATTACTGCCGGTTGCGGACGTGAGCCGCGGGTGTCTGCTATAAGAAGCAGATGGCTACCCACGGCTATGGGGCCCACAGCGCTCACACACAGCAACTTGAATTAATTAAGCTGTGCCTTTTGGTCTGACTAACAAGTCGGCAGATTATCTTCCACATTTCCACTGTAACTGGACCTTTTAAAGAAACCCAGTTATAGGAGAAAACAGCCCTTTGTGTGGTCAATGCTCACAGGCAGAACTGAACTGATCAGAGTCTGATAAGGCTACTCTTACATTAGCGGTAGCCTTCTCCGGCAGGTGTTCTGTCCGTGCTGCCGCTAGTGCACGCATGCTGCCGTAGGTCTGCTCCGGCCCCATTGACTATAATGGGGGCAGGCCGGAGGTCTGGCAGTAGCACGGTAAACATGCAGAGAGACGGCCGGTATAAAACTACGACTCGGCACTAGCGGCAGCTTGGATCCAGCAGGCTGTTCACCCGCCGGAATAGACTGCTGGAGAAGGCTGCCTCTAATGTGAAAGTAGCCTAAGACTCTGCAGCTCTACTCTGCCTGAGACAACAGGCGATCACATGATCGCTGGTCCAGTAGAGGACACTGCATCAGCCAATTCTCTATTTACTGCATAGTACTCATTGAGTCCAATGCACACAGCAGCCGCACAGGGCATAGGCAGTTAGCATATACAATATATATCCGGCAGTTGGAAAAGAGTAAGTCTTGTTGCTATTAGCATTAACAGGGTCTCAGCTTCTTAGAGGGAGCCTCCATAGTAAGTCTAAAGTACAGACGGTACTAGAGCTAATTCACCCCGCACATAACCACTGATTATAAGCTAGGCTTTATCTATCAGTAGCAATCACAGCACAGCTTTTTTTTTTGTTTTCTCTGGAAAAATGAAAGCTGTGCTGTGCTTGGTTGCTATGGGCAACAAAGGCAGTTTTTTTTTAGATATTCCTGTGTATTATATAGTCCAGAAATAGGAGGCCTCCAACAGGCTTCATAATACACCTATACCATCTCGTGCTTTGCTTACATGTCCATCTGTGGCTTTGTCTGGAGCCTCTATTGAAAGTCCCATCAGGACAACCAACACATTTAGGGGATGATTTATCAAAACTGGTGTAAAGGAAAACTGGCTTAGTTGCCCCTAGCAACCAAACAGATTCCGTCTCTCATTTTTCAGAAGTCCTTTGGAAAGTGACAGGTGGAATCTGATTGGTTTCTATGTGTAACTAAGTCATTTTTTCTTTACACCAGTTTTGATAAATCTCCCCCTTAGATTTGTACAGCTGGTCTGATGCAGGAGTAAATCCCAATGTATGTGTGGTCTTTCTTAAGCAGTCTCCACCCTCAAAGTGCACCCTCCCACCTTAGAAGCAGACAGGAGCAGACTGGGAACGTTGAGTGGCCTGGAAAAAAAGTAAAAGTGCCCTTATGTTGTAGGTGGATGCAGATTGACAGAAGGCCAGTGACACAGTTGAATTCAGGAGAGCAACTGTGGTCGCTGGCCAGTTGCATAAGTACCTGATGCTTCTACATTAATTAATTCTGAGAGCATCAGATTGTTATGTACCCAGATGGCGGCTCTGAGGAAGGGAAGCAAGCGTACTTACCTGTTTTCTGATGCTTGTTTCTAGCTACGTGGGTCTACAGCTGTTTTCACTGCCCACTTACTACAGTGGTGATGAGTCCCCAAGTAGAGCATCACTGTGGTTATATGCCACTTGGGGTACATGTCAGCTCTGCAGTCCTGTCCGTGCTAAAAATTTACATATGGAGACTGAAATGCAGTGGGGGACCCACAGAGTTGGAAACGATCATCGAGGAGCAGATAAGTACAGTATGCTTCCCTCAATATGTTCCACTGGGTTGAGTGGCCTGTTCTTTAAAACACACTTAAGAAGTTGGGCAACCTCTTTAAGGGCCAGAGTTGTTATTCCTATATTGAAGAGAAACATTAAAAATTTTCGAGATAATGCCTCTATTTCCACTAGTTTAACCCCTTAAGGACACGGCCATATTTCACCTTAAGGACCAGGCCATTTTTTGCAAATCTGACCAATGTCACCTTATGTGCGAATAACTTTAAAACGTTTTTACTTAACCAGGTCATTCTGAGATTGTTTTTTCCTCACATATTGTACTTCATGACACTGGTAAAATGGAGTAAAAAAAATCATTTTTATTTATAAAAAAATACCAAATTTAACATAAATTTGGTAAAATTTGCAATTTTCCAAGTTTCAATTTCTCTACTTCTATAATACATAATAATACTGCCAAAAAAAGTTATTAATTTACATTCCCCATATGTCTACTTCATGTATGGATAATTTTGGGAATGCCATTTTATTTTTTAGGGACGTTACAAGGCTTAGAAGTTTAGAAGCAAAACTACACCCCTCAAGGTATTCAAAACTGATTTTACAAACGTTGTTAACCGTTTAGGTGTTTCAAAAGAGTTAATGGCAAATGGAGCTAAAATTTCAGAATTTAGATTTTTTCACCAATTTTCCATTTTAATCAATTTTTTCCAGTAACTAAGCAAGGGTTAACAGCCAAACAAAACCCAATTTTTATTTCCCCGTTCCTGTAGTTTGCAGAAACACCCCATATGTGGACGTAAACTACTGTATGGCCACGCGGCAGGGCGTAGAGGGAAAGGAGCGCCGTGTGGTTTTTGGAAGGCAGATTTTGCTGGACTGGTTTATCTACACCATGTCCCATTTGAAGCCCCCCCTGATGCCCCCCTGGGGTAGAAACTCCCCATTTTGAAAACTACACCCCTCAAGGTATTCAAAACTGATTTTACAAATGTCGTTAACCCTTTAGGTGTTTCACAAGAGTTAATGGGAAATGGGGCTAAAATTTCAGAATTTAGATTTTTTCGCAAATTTTCCATTTTAATCCATTTTTTCTAGTAACTAATCAAGGGTTAAAATCTGCCTTCTAGAAACCATATGGCGTTCCTTTCCTTCTGCACCCTGCCGTGTGCCCGTATAGCAGTTTACCACCACATATGGGGTGTTTCTGTAAACTGCAGAATCAGGGCAATACATTTTAAGTTTTATTTGGCTGGTAACCCTTGCTTTGTTACTGGAAAAATTGGAAAATTTGCCAAAAAATTGCTGTTTTGGCTCTGTTTTTATTTTATTTTTTTGACCGTGTTAATCTGAAGGGTTAGGTCATGGGGAATTTTTATAGAGCCGATTATTACGGATGCGGCGATACCTAATTTGTCTACTTTTTTAAATTTAATTAGGTTTAACACTATATTATCCTCTTTGAAACAAACTAAAAAAAAATTAACTTTAACAGTCTAAGGCCCCATTCACACGTCCGCAAGTGTTGCAGATCCGCAACACACCATGCCGGCACTCCCCATAGAGATGCCTATTCTTGTCCACAGGCTGCGGACAAGAATAGGACATGCTATATCTTTTGCGGAGCCGCGGCTGGATGTTTCGGGGCCGAAACCCGGAAGTTCGGGGCCGCTCTTCGCAAATGTGGAAGCGGAGAGCACATAGTGTGCTCTCCGCATCACGTCCGGCCCCATTCACAATGAATGGGTCCGCATCCATTCCGCACATTGTGGACGTGTGAATGGGGCCTAAAAGTCCGTTTTTTTAAAGTTTTTACCCGATTGTCTTAGGTAGGGGCTCATTTTTTGCGGGATGAGAGGACGGTTTTAGTGGCACTATTTTGGGGGCATATGACTTTTTGATCGCTTGCTATTACTCTTTTTGTGATGTAAGGTGACAAAGAAAAATCCTTTTTTTGCACCTTTTTTTTTTTACCATGTTAATCTAAGGGGTTAGGTCATGGGGTATTTTTATAGAGCAGATTATTACGGACACGGAAATTTCTAATTTGTCTACTCTTTTTAAATTATTTTAGTTTTACAAACTATCATTTTTGAAAAAAAAAGTTTTTATCCGATTGTCAGTGGCTAAATGGAAAATGGGATAATAAATTTAGTACTCCATGGAAGTGTGGTACTCCCTGAAGCAACCAATAACGCAGAGGCCTGGAAGATCTGGGCACATGTCACACTGAGTGGTAGTGTCCTTCCGTATCCCCCTCGTGTGACACACTCTGCACCTTTTTTGGGTTCGTCCCTTCTTTCCAGTATGGGGGACCACACCTGGAAAGTGTTGGCCAGGGATGATCCGGGTGCCTCCAGTTCCCAAGGTACTCCGGCCTGCTCTTTCCCGGTCAGAAAAAATCAGGGCCTTGAGGACTGCCTCATAGAACTGCAGGAATTTCCCTGTGTTGCCAGCGCACTGGAACAGTACAAAAGAGTTGTACATGGCAACCTGCACCAAGTAGACCGCAACTTATTTGTACCATGTCCGGGTTTTGCGCATGGCGTTATATGGCTTGAGGACTTGATCAGAGAGATCAACTCTCATATACCTCCCATATACCGATTGTAGTCGACGATACAATCGGGCTTGAGGACCGTTGCCGCAGTACCTTGCACAGGGACAGGGGTGATGCCGTTACCATGAATTGTGGTCAGTACAAGGACATCCCTCTTGTCCTTATATCTGACCAGCAACAGGTTTTCACTGGTAAGGGCATGGGTCTCACCCCTGGGGATAGGTACCTGGAGGGGGGGGGTAGGGAGGCCACATTGATTTTTCCACACGGTCCCACAAGCAGACGTGGATCTGGAGGCGAGGGACCTGAACAAGGGGATACTAGTATAAAAGTTATCCACGTACAGGTGGTAACCCTTATCTAGCAGTGGGTGCATAAGGTCCCACACAAGTTTCCCGCTAACACCCAGAGTGGGGGGACATTCTGGGTGTTCAATACGGGAATCTCGCCCCTCGTACACACAAAACTTGTAAGTGTACCCTGAGGTACTCTCACAAAGTTTGTACAGCTTCACGCCATACCTCGCCCACTTTGAGGGAACATACTGGCGGAAAATGAGTCTCCCCTTGAAAGCAATGAGAGACTCATCAACCGCGACCTCCCTTCCAGGTACATAGGCCTCCATAAATTTGGTCCCGAATTAATCGATGACCGGCCTGATTTTGTACAGGCGGTCATAGGCAGGATCACTTCGGGGTGGGGGACGACACATGCTGCATTATCTGCAAAATGCAGGCATTTCCGCATGGCCTCAAACCGGGAGCATGTCATGGCCGTACTGTAAAGTGGGGTCTGGTAGAGGACGTCCCCACTCCAGTACAGCCTGGCACTGTTTTTTGACTAGGCCCATGTGCAGCACGAGGCCCCAAACGTCCTCATCTCGGCTGCACTGACCGGTGTCCAGCCACCGGGCCTAGCCAAAAAAGAGCCCGGGTGTTAAGCAATGAACTGTTGGGCATACAGATTCATTTGCCCCACCATCAGATTCACAAAGGGGTCACTGAAAAAAAGACTAAAATAGTCGTATTCAGTGAAGCCCACTGTGGGAATCTGGATTCCTGGTTGACCAACAAAATCAGGAATCCCGGGCTGAAAATTCTCTGGGGTACACCATCCAAGTTCACCGGTAGAGGGCTCAGGTGAACTTATCTGGTGGGCCGGGAAACTAGCACGAGCCCCAGAGCTGCTTGTATTAGGGTGCGCCACAGGGTCCCTAGCATGGTGGTCCCCTTGCTCCGCCTGGCGGCATCTCCGCCGCCTTGGGGGCTCATCATCATCACTAGATGATGAGGAGGACACGGATGACAAAAGGAACGTGGGGTCATGCTTGTCCTCAGTGGGGCTCTCGGACTCGAAGGCAAGCTGGGCGTATGCCTCCTCGGCCGAGAACGTCCGGCGGGCCATAGGGAAGTGTGTGTGTGTGTGCGTGTGTGTGTGTTCCTGGACTTTTCCCTAAACCTAACAGGGAAAAATGTAAAAAAAAACTAACTAACTAAAAATAAAAAAAGAGCCCAAAAAATCTGAAAAAGAAAACAAAAATTAAAAATCGCTGATCAGCCGTCCGAAGCTGATCAGCGTTGGGGTGGGTGATGCACTAACAGTGGCCGCTGTCAGAGAGTGCTGGCCACTGTCAGCGTACGCAAAAAAACGCTTGCACCCAAAAAAAAGGGGGGGGGACAAGGGGGAAAGCTGCAGCACCCCTGGGGGGGTCTAGGGTCACACAGCTGTACTATGAACCCCAGACACCCTAAGAGGGTGATTCAAAAGTTAAAAAATCTAAACTCTCCCTAAAGTCTCCCTGCCTGAACTAAGCCTTTTCCTAAACCTGTCCCTAACCTACCCTTTAGTGCCAGATGGCACTTTGGAGGATCTGGGGGTGCTGGGCTCCCCTGCAGGCTGCTCTCTCCTCACTCTACCAACGGAAAATGGACTCTACCTATCGCAAATTGGGATAGCTCAGGCCATAGGTCAAGCCTGCACACCCAGTAGTCAAGGGGTTCATCGCTCCTCAGAGTGTCGATATCTGCAGTTAAGGCGAGGTAGTCTGCTACCTGTTGGTTGAGTCATTCTCTGAGGGTGGACCCCGAAGGGCTGTTGCGATGCATAGGACTTAAAAAGCTGTGCATGTCCTCCATCAACAACACGTCTGTAAAGCGT
>CM065594.1:241138825-241175126 GCA_033119425.1 Bufotes viridis | reverse complement strand
TAAAGTCCCTTAATATCATTTTACCTTGGATGGTAACAGGCGCTACAAAACCCAGAGGATCATATAAGCTGTTTATGGTGGACAGGACTCCTCTACATGTGAACGGCTTTTCTTCCTTGCTAATTTGCATGGTAAATGTGTCTGCCTTTAAGTCTCACAGCAAACCGAGGCTCCTCTGTATGGGAAGGGAGTTGGTGCTAAGATCCAATTCCTTTAGATCACTTGAATGGTCTTGGGGTGAGAAGGCCTCCATTAACTCACAGCTGTTGGAGGCGATTTTGTGCAGCCTCAAGTTGGATAGAGCAAGCATCTCTTGAGTCCTTTTCAGGAGACTGGTTGCGGTCTCGTTGGTGGGTGTGGATTTCAAGCAGTCATCCACTTAGAAATCTTTTTCCACAAAGACTATGACATCTGACCCATACTTTGCTTAACCCTCTTGGGCTGAATGCCTGAGACCGTAGATTGCGACTGCAGGGGAAGGACTGTTTCCAAAGATGTGCACTCTCATTCGGTACTCTACAATGTCTTCATTGGGATCGTTGTTGCCGTACCAGAAGTACCTCAAGTAGTTTCTATGTTCTTCCTTGATGAGGAAGCAGTGGAACATCTGTTGTATGTCGGCCATAAATGCTATGGAATCTCTGAGGAAACGGAAAGTACCTTTAGAAGTCTGTTGTGTGAGGTCTGGACCGGACAGTAAGACATCGTTTAGCGAGACGCCTTTGCACCTGGCGCTCGAGTCGAATACTACTTGTATCTGCCCTGGTTTTTTAGGATGATACACGCCGAATATGGGTAAGTACCAACACTCCTCAGAGTCTCGGCGCGAGTGCCATTTCTGCATGGTTGTTCTGGAATATTCTTTCCATGAAGGTAAAGAAATGTTCTTTTATCTCTGGTGTCCTCTGAAGTTTGTGCTTTAGGGAGATAAATCGGCTGTAGACAAGTTCTTTGTTGTTAGGTAAGCGTTGTCCCTGGGGTTTAAACGGTAAAGGTGCAACCCAGCTTTTTGACTTTTACTATTCCTTGATCCATGATATCCAAAAACAGCCTGTCTTCTATGGACATTGCGACCCTGTTGTCTTCTCTTGTCCTGTGGAAAACTGTGCGCCCTAAGTGATCTTTCTCACCATCGCAGGCGTGGTCTTCACAGGAGGTATCTTTGAAAGGACAAGGCACCGGAGCGCTGTGTGGCAATTGTTTTATCAGCAAACTGCTCTGACATGGCTGGAATAAGGAAGGACGTCCATTTTCCAGTGTGTTGGTGAGCATACTATTGACTGAGGTTGGCTTGTGTGCTCCTCCTAGACAGATGTCTCGTATGATGAGTCTGACCCATCCTAGGTCAAGTATCTGGGCGTATGGAGCATTTTGGGGACCATTAATCTGTTCTCTAGCCTTGTGAACTCATAGTATGTATCTTCCAAGGAGTAAGACAATCGGAGCTTTTGGGTCCAGTTCCGGTATCAGGTAGGCTATACTCTTCAGGTGAGGGTGGTATGCCGCTACCTCTGGTGTAGGTATTTCAGACCAGTTGTCAGGTATGTGATTGCAGTCCAGTATGGTTGACAGTGACAAGCAGGTCTGACCATCTATGGACTCCACCTTGTACCCAGTTGCTTTCCTCCCAGCCGTCTCAACAGTACCTGCACATGTCCTTAAGGAGTAGGGAGAACTGGGCCCTACGATGTTGAAGGTGTTGAAGAAGGTGGAGTTAGCTAAAGACCTGTTGCTTTGATCATCTAAGATTGCATATACCTTGATCGCCTTATCTCGGTAACCGCCCAGATAAACTCTGACAAGGCAGATTTTTGAGCAGGATTTCCCTCCTGCAAGTCCTTTCCAGATCTCTGTACAGTGAGAAGTGACTACTGCGGTGTCTATATTAGTGTCTATCTGCTTCCCGTCATGCTCCTCTGCTTGGAGTGATACCTGAGAGGGTGGTCCAGGGTGTAAAGCCGTGTTGAGTTCTGTGCTACCGCATTCTGTGCATGTCACACTGACCTTACAGTTCCTGGCGAAGTGCGATGTTGTATTACAGCACCTGAAGCAGATGTTATTTTCCTTAAGGAATTCCTCTAAAGACTTCTCCTTGAAGGCTCTGCATTTTAGTAGAGAATGTGGTTTCTTGTGCAGGGGGCATTCTTTTGTAACATTTTGTGTTTGTTCTCTTCTTGAGAAGACTTAAACAGCCTGTAAGGAGAACCTGTGGAGGCAATGTTAGTTTTGTGGACTTCCACTGGTGTTTTATGAGGTTTGACACCAGGGGTAGTGGGATATCACAATGCAAAGTCAAAACTGGGATCATTCCTAACCCTCGCCTGTTCAGCGACAAAGTCTACAAACACCACGAAGGGGGGAAATGGTACATTATAAAACTATTTAGAGAGTGATCCACTTCTCTTGTAGATTATAAGAGAGTTTTTGGCCAATTGGATTGACACCTCTGGCAGTGTCTAGGAATGCTAGCCCTGGCAGGTCTCCTTCTGCCTGAGCAACCTGTACCTCTATCAACAATTCCCTGAGCTTCTTGTTACCCCTACCTACTATTCTAGGAAAAGTATCAATTCTCTTAAATAACGCATTTTCTATAGCTTCTATTGACCCATAACACTCATCAAGTCTTTCCCACACCATCTTTAGGCCTTTGCCTGGATAGTTTATGTTAATGTCTCTGATTCTTTTGGCGTGTTCAGCAGACTCGCTTCCAAGCCAACCAAGAGATCTAACTCCTCACTATAGGAAAGATCTAAGTCTCTTATGGTGTTCCATCTAAGTCTCCATGCCCTGTAGTTCTTGGGGCGATAGGTGAACTTTATAAGTCCTTTGGTAACCAGCTCTCGTTTAGCAAAGAACTTAGCAAAGTCCATGGCGGCCTGGTTAGCGCCAATACTACCCGGTGTACTGTTGTTATGCTGCATATGTGGTGTATCACCATACCTTTTAGGGATTTCTGGCTTAGGGCAGTCTGTATAATACCATTCTGACACAAAGGGTGTCCCTTTAAGTCGAAGTGAAGGTTGTAGCTTTCGAAGTAGTTGTGGTCAGCATCATGTTGCCGCATACTGTCCTGCTGGAGGTACTGTGGTTCAAAGTAGGATCTTTGGCCCTCTATATAAGGTGGCTGATATACTGGATCATAGTAATGTTCTCTTCTGTCTTGGGATGCTGATGGACGTATTCTAAGACACGCTGTGTTGGATCTTGTTGCTCTTGGTCTGGTCCAAGTAATTGGCTATCTTTCTCATATTCGGGAACTCCAAGACTTCTAGGAACTCTGCTTTGGCCACTGTGGCTGCCGATTCTTTGTCTGCTGCGAGTTTTTCCAGTGACACTTGCAGGCATGCTCTCTCTTCTTCCAGTGACGCTCTCTCTCTTTCCTTTGACGCTTGCAGGCGTGCTGTTTCTTCTTCCAGTGACGCTTGCAGGCATGCTCTCTCTTTTTCCTTTGACGCTTGCAGGCGTGCTTTCTCTTTTTCCCTTGATGATCTCTCTTTCTTTAGTTGCATTTCCTTACTTTTGCAGCCTTAGTTTCTGCACGGGCGATAGCAGCCTTTTCTTTTATTGAGGACTTGCTAGAGCAGCTTGCTCGTGACCTGGTCCTGTATGATAAAGCCCGGCTAGTGGACATTGTGTGCCTGTTTGCTGGCTGCTTAATGTCTCTGTGCGGACTCAGTCTATGTAGAAATGGACTTCAGCGTGGTCTGGATCATGCTGCACTTGCTTGGGACTGCACTCTCACTTCTTGTGACTGTATGGCAACTGCTGCAATCTTGTAAGCAGGACCGCCTGTGTGATGGCAGCTCCGTCTAGTCAGATCCACTATTGCCGGTGACTAGCATCTGTTTTACTGTTCTGTCTTCATACACGTTCACACAGTGTTCAGTCTGACATTCAGCATAGACCATTCCTGTCTTCCAAATAAGAGGACTGCTTTCTGTGGTCTAACTTGTTTATTGGTCAACAGGATTGTGAATTGGTAAAACTATAAAAACACAAGTGACATGTATAAGAATAAAGCATAGCATGTATCAGCAGAAAGCATAGAAAGCATAGAACAAGTCTTTCAATAGTGTTAAGTGGCCATCCGGATGAGAGTTAATCCTATTTCTGACTAATCTCAGATTTTTTGGGATTGAGACCAGCAGATGTAGTTCTACACAGTTAGGTGTTTGTATATTGTGTTTTCTTTGGAGATTATGCCAGATTTTAAGTGTGTGTTTAGTATAGGGGTTATCAACTTTGTTGTACATACATTTGTTATTTTTGGTCTTCCAGATTAGATAATTCAGTGGGCATGACGCACATTCTTCTTCTAAGTCCACCCAGTACTTCCTTAAAGGATAGACATTCCATTCTCTAATTCTCGTTAGCGAAGTAGCCATGCTGTATTTTTTAATGTCTGGGAGACCAAGACCGCCCTTATACTTTGGTCTTATATATTTTTATTTTTTTATTTTTTTACAACTAAATATTTTACTGTTTAGACAAAAACTGCACAATGAGGAATGAGCTGAATGAACAGAATCAGTAATTACATGATTGGTTTTTCATCTCACATTCAGCTTAATCTCCTTACCCAGGAGCAATTAACTTACATATTTAACGATGATTCTTCAACTTTTGTATTTGAATATTGTTCAGATTGTCTATATAATTTTGCTACTAAATAAAAAGAGTTTTGAAAGAATACGAGAGGGATCAGTAATTTTAAAAACTTCAGTTCTCAGGAATGACTGAACAATATTGACCACATTGTAGTGCATAACTGACAATTAAAACCTGAGACTAAGGGCTCATCATGTACACAAACGTATTTTGGGTCCACATCTGATCCTCATTTTTTGTGGGTCGGATGCGGTCCGCATCCGTAAGTCCATTCGGTTGCATCCGTAAAAATATAGAACATGTCCTATTCTTGTCCGCATTACGGACAAGGATAGGACTGTTCTATTATGGGCCGGACGTGCCATTCCACAAAATGTGGGATGCACATGGCCAGTATCCATGTTTTGCGGATCTGCAATTTGCAGACTGCAAAAATGGCTACAGTCGTGTGCCTTAGCCCTAATAAAGATGATACATATAGTATATACTGAGGCGCTGTAGACCTGTGAATACCATCCTTGTACATTTTGGAATATCATGTGGTCCGAGTGCTAAAATACACTAGACTGCATCTGAAGAAACAGTGGTACATGTCAAATATACAATTGGAAGATTCATGCTCCGTATTAAAAATAATGTAACATCAAAAATTACATTCCCGATAAAAATACAAGAAATAGTCTGTGTATCGTATTCCAGCAAAGTGTGAATCTGTTGAGCAGTTTGCAAGATCCGGTGTGGCTACACGGAAATGGTATTCACTGTCAAACAGTCTAGCTACTGGGAGAATCCAGTGATGCTGGAAAAGAGATCTTTCTCCAGAGTCAACTCAGGGTCTCCAGCATACTTTGGTCTTATTAATGTGTTATATGACAGACGGTTCTGTCCTTTATTCCATATAAAGGAAAGAATTGCCCTTTTAATAGCTATAAAAAAACTTCTGGGTAAAGCCATGGGGATTCCCTGTAAAAAATATAGGATCCTGGGGAGAGTGATCATCTTCACAAGGTTGACACGACCAAACCAGGAGACAAAGAGATCGCTCCATTCTTCCAGATCTGATTTAACTTTCTGAATTAATGGGTTAAAGTTCAGGGAGTATAAGTCATTGGGATTGTTTGATATATTAATGCCTAAATATTTGAAGTGGGTGGTAGTTGGTTTAAGGCTACTAATGGATTTCAGTTTATCCCAAGTTTGACTGTCTATATTAACATTAAAGATAAAAAGCTTCCCCAGTTCACTAAAAAAGAGTATGACCAGATTCTGAAGCTGTTAACATCGTTGAGTCTCCAATCCACACCGCAAAAGATCAAAAACGACCTCTCTAAAACGATGTTAAATATGGCCCCCCTTCATCATGGCATATCTAGGTTCTATGCCATTATTAATGGGACCGTACCTCCTCCACCGTATCTAGGTAGCTGGACAACTGAACTCCAAAAGTCCTTTAATGAACAGGAAACTACATCAATTTTACAATCCTCTGTACCCAAAATAACCTCAACAAGACTTCAAGAATCACACTTTAAACTTGTTTCCAGATGGTACAGGACCCCTGTTCTTTTGAACAAGATTAATCCAGAGATTCCTGTTCACTGCTGGAGATGCGGTGGGGGAGTTGGTTCGTACACCCACATTTGGTTTGACTGCAATAAAATTACTCCACTATGGTCTAAATTCAATCAGATACTCTCTGAGATATATGAAACTGAATTGGAGGTGGATAAAGAACTAGTTCTGTTAGGACTTTACAATAAGAAACACATTTGCCTTAGAGATCGGTTATTTCCCTTTCTGATTGTTGCACTTAAAACCATCATACCAAGACATTGGTTTAGTGTAGAGACTCCATCCATACAGGAATGGCTTACGGAAGTTACAATAATTAGTAGATTTGAAAAACTCAAGTGGACAATCGCAGGGAATCTCAAGAAGTATCTCAGGATCTGAACCAAATGGAACGACTATGCATCTACGAACAGGATCTCCAAATATTTTGATTAAAGCATGTCTTTGAGATATGATTATCTCTTTTTCATTACATAAAATAACATGTGACAATGTTCTGTTTTGTTTGTACCTTTATGACCCTTTGTTCTGTGTCTCCCTTCCGATCCTCCCTCCCCTCCCCCTCCCCTCTCACCATTTTACGCGCCTATCTCAAACGCTATATATCAGTTTCTTGAAATTGTAATCATAAATAAAGGATGACTTTCTTTACTTGTTATATGCTCAGGTTAAATATCATTATAATAATCATTAGACATCACTGATCATATGTTTCTCCTCTTTGAACTAGGAATTACATCATATTCATGTTATTATATCATTGATTGACATCACTTATGTACTTATGCAACTGTAATGGTGATTGATAGTATAATATTGCTACCCTATACTGTAAGAGTGGATTATTTGAACCCAGTAAGCGCTTCTGTAGCGATTCCCAGGAATATGATATTCCTAAAGAAAATTAAAGGGCTCTGGAGTCCCCTAATCAGACATGAGCGACTACATGCTGCAGTGCCTGCACAACGACCGCCCAGTTACAGCCACATTCTAACTTGTGCTGATTACTGGGTGGCCACCCTGCTGCATCCTCGTTACAAGGACAACGTGCCGTCCTTAATTCCCTCACTGGAGTGTGATAGGAAGATGAACCCGCTAGTAGACACGCTGCTGATGACATTCACACCTGACACCGGGGACTCAGTGGAAGCACAAGGTGAAGGCCACCAAGACCTCAGAAGGCAGGGTTATCATGGGCAAAATGTGGGAAAGCTTTGTCATCACGCCACAACAACCTGCACAACCAGCAGATCTGGAACATCTTAGCAGGAGGCTGCATTTCAGCAACATGGTGGAACAGTACACTTACTGACTGATGGGTCCGCCTAGGGGAATAGCTACAGGGGAAGCAGGGGAAGCAACTGCTTTGGGGCCTTGACATAGAAAGGGCCCATCCAGGAGGAGGAGGACTAAAGGACTTTGTCAGGGCCCCCTTAACAGTATTATACAATGAAATAATATACAGTGGCAGTATACACAGTGTAGAAAGCGAATGGAACAGCTGCTGGGCCTGGTCTGAGAGAGCGATCTTTAGAGATGTCCTGAACTATTCGCCGGCGAACAGCTCCCGGCGAACATCGCTTGTTCATGTTCGCCGCGGCGGGCGAACATATGCGATGTTCGGTCCGCCTCCTATACGTCATCATTGAGCAAACTTTGATCCTGTACCTCACAGTCAGCAGACACATTCCAGCCAATCAGCATACTCTCCCTCCCAGACCCTCCCACCTCCTATCAAAAAGCAAGGACAGCATCCATCTTAGATTCATTCAGAAGCTGCAGTGTTAGTTAGAGCAGGGAGAGTGCTGCTGCTGAATTAAAGGGGTTCTTCACTTTGTTACAGACTGATGATCTATCCTCAGGATAGATCACCAGCATCTGATCGGCCGGGGTCTAACACCCGGGACCCCCGCCAATCAGCTGTTTGAGTAGGCAACGGCGCTGCAAGAGCGCCGCGGCCTTCTCACTGTTTACCGATGCTAAGATCATTTCAGTGAACAGAGCTTAGCCTCGCCCACGCCACTTGATACAAGTCGTGACGTCTCTGGGCGGGGCGCTAGCAGCGGTAAACAGTGAGAAGGCCGCGGCGCTCCTGCCTTCTCAAACAGCTGCTCGGCGGGGGTCCCGGGTGTCAGACCCCGGCCGATCAGATGCTGATGATCTATCCTGAGGATAGATCATCAGTTGTAACAAAGAGAAGAACACCTTTAATTCAGCAGCAGCACTCTCCCTGCTCTAACCAACACTGCAGCTTCAGAATAAGGATAGATCATCAGTTGTAACAAAGTAAAGTACCCCTTTAATAGGGAAAGCGTTAGCTAGGCCAGTGTTCTATGTCCACTCCAGTCCTCAAAGACTCATCTGCTGTAAGAACAGCATCCTGACAGCACCCCAAAAAGCCCTTTTTATGGCTGGTACATCAGTCTGCTTTTATTTATTTTTTCTATATATATATTGCAGTTGCCTGCCCGAGGGTGTGAGGCCGCAGGCCCACAGACTGTACTGTGTGCACACCACTCATATAGGGTGACACAGTACCTTGCAGATAAAAAAGTCATTTAATTTTTACCCTTTAATATAATTGCAGTTGCCTGCCAGTGTGTGTCAGGCCCACTGCCAGTGCCCACCACTCATATCGGATGGCACAGTACATTGCACGGCACACGCGCAGTGACCTAAAATTCAAACGAAGCGGACCGAGCATGGGTCTTTTCCATCTCCCGATTCCAAAAATCTATTCACTACACCGGCCCTGGCCCTGATAAGGGACAAAACAGAGATTAACCACCTCAGCCCCCCTAGCTTAAACACCGTTAATGACCAGACCACTTTTTACAATTCTGCACTACACTATTTTCACCGTTTATTGCTTGGCCATACAACTTACCACCCCAATGAATTTTACCTCCTTTTCTTCTGACTAATAGAGCTTTCATTTGGTGGTATTTCATTGTTGCTCACATTTTAACTTTTTTTTATATTAATCCAAAATGATCAAAATTTTAGCAAAAAAATGACATTTTTCACTTTCTGTTGTAAAATTTTTCAAAAAATACTACATTTCTATATAAAATTTTCTCTAAATTTATTGTTCTACATGTCTTTGATAAAAAAAAAATGCAATAAGTTGATATTTATTTGTTTGGGTAAAAGTTATAGCGTTTACAAACTATGGTGCAAAAAAGTGAATTTCCGCATTTTGAAGCAGCTCTGACTTTCTGAGCACCTGTCATGTTTCTTCAGGTGCTAGTATGTCAGGATAGTATAAATACCCCCCAAATGACACCATTTTAGAAAGAAGACACCCCAAAGTATTCGCTGAGGGGCATGGTGAGTTCATGTATCATTTAATTTTTTTTCACAAGTTAGCAGAAAATGACACTTTCTGAGGAAAAAAAAAATAAATAAAGTTTCTATTTCTGCAAACTTCTGGCAAAAAAATAAAAAATCTCCCACGGACTCACTATGCCCCTCAGTGAATACCTTGGGGTGTCTACTTTCCGAAATGGGGTCATTTGTGGGGTGTGTTTACTGTTCTGGCATGGAATCGCCGTACTCAGAAGAAGTAGGGCAATGTGTTTTGGGGTGTACATATACCCATACTGTGTGTGAGAAATATCTCTGTAAACTGACAACTTTGTATAATTTTTTTTTAAAGTTGTCATTTACAGAGATATTTCTCACACCCAGCATGGTTATATGTAAAAATACACCCCAAAACATTGCCCTACTTCTCCTGAGTACGGTGATACCACATGAGTGACACTTTTTTGCAGCCAAGATGCGCAAAGGGGCCCAAATTCCAATGAGTACCTTTAGGATTTCACAGGGCATTTTTACGTATTTAGATTCCAGACTTCTTCTCATGCTTTAGAGACCCCTAAAATGCCAGGGCAGTATAAATACCCCACAAGTGACCCCATTTTAGAAAGTAGACACCCCAAGGTATTCCGTGAGGGGTATGGTGAGTTCATGTAAAATTTTATTTTTTGTTTTTTTTTCAATAAAGTTTTATTATTTTTGTCATAACATAACATCCATTTGTGGACGCAGCCACGTTATATAAGCATAGCGTAGTATCATTTCAAAAGACAGTAATGAACGCAGCCACTATATGGAAACATGTGGATAAAACATCTTTAGACCTGTCCTATGGCACCCGCTTGGGTGCTGCCTACATAGGACCACTTTGTTTGTCATCAAATATTACGAGTACACACAGAAAGAAGTCATAACAGGAGAAGGAAATAAAGAAATAAAGAAATAAAAGAAAATAAATAAAGTAATCAGGATGGTCAGATTGTAGTCATGTATCTAACAAACCTTCACAAAGGTACTGAAAACATTGAGATCCAGCTATTCCAAACTGTCATATACGACTGTACTTTATTCATTCGTAGTGCCCACAGGTGTTCAAAAATGGCATGTGTGGTAACTCTGTCACTAACGTCAGTCAGAGAAGGAACTCTGGGTGACTTCCAGTGTTTCGCAATTAATAACTTTGTTGTTAACATAACGTGACAAGTCAGTAGTCGGTCTTTATATTCAATGAAATGGTGGAACCAGTCACTACCGTCATCAGGCCCTCAACACTCTTCCAAAGGCATTGAACATATGGGCATTCCCAGAAGATATGAAACAGGTCCCCAGGAGCATGGTGACACCTCCAGCAAGAATTGTCTACTGTCGGGTAGAATCTATGGAGTTTAGTAGGGGTAAAATACCATCTGGTAAGAAGTTTATGAAAGCACTCCAGGAGTGTAGAGCAGGCCGTCACTTGACACGTGTATTGTATGGCTCTATGCCATTGAGCAACAGAAAAGGACAACTTCAGATCTTTCTCCCAGTTAAGGATATGGACCCTCTTGACTAGGAGAAGGTCTTCAGTAACAGTCTTGTAAATCATACAAGTAGGGGTCCTTAAACTTCTCTGTGTGGTCCCAATAAGGTCATAAAGGAATTTGGGCATTTCTACATGAACTTTACTGAATTTTGATAAAAAATGTGTTATTCTCGAATATTGATAATACCATGAACTAGGTATCCCATAAGTTTCCTGTACATTTGGGAAAGATCTCAAACCCATATGATCATAAAGATCCGAGAGCACACTTACCCTTTGTCTCTTCAAGCATCCTAGCGAAAGGTCAGAAATAAAGTAATTTAAAATATCAATTGGAATAGGTATTTGTATCAATAGGGATTTCGACCCTAAACGTGACAGCACATTTTTCCATACCAGGATGGAGGCTCTCAACGTAATGGCCGAGGGGAGTGGGAACTTTGGATCTATCGTATGAACTAAAAGAAGAGAGTAGAGGGAATTCCCATCGTTAAGGTCTGTCTCTATAGCTGGCCAACTGGGGAAGCTATCATTAGAATTCCAGAATTTTAATTGTTTAAGGACAAAAGATTCATAATACCCATATAGATTCGGGATACCCAATCCCCCATGAGACCTGTGTCCATACAAAATAGAAGTTGCCACTCTATGTGGACCTTTATTCCAAACAAATGCAAGCATCTGTGTTTTAAGTTTGGTCATAGTTTTTGTGGGAATGGGAACCGGGAGTGTACGGAAAAGGTATATGATCCTAGGGAGGATCATCATTTTGTAAATAACTATGCGGCCCATCCAGGATAAATTTAGTTTGTCATAACGGTCCAGGTCACTTTGTAAAGATTTGTGCAGAATATCAAAGTTACAGGATACTAACCGTGATAGAGGATAACAAAGTTGTATGCCCAGATAAGTAATTGAGCTAGTTGCCCATTGAAAAGGAAATTCTCCCTCTATCACTGAACGCAATGCGGGTGGAACTTTAATGGCCAATATTTGCGACTTTGTTTCGTTAATTTTGTAGTATGACACTTTCCCGAACTCTTATTACATGTAACGTGGATCTAAGGGACGATAGAGGATCAGTTAAGGTGAGGATAACGTCGTCTGCAAACAGCCCTAATTTGTGTTGACGGCTACCAGCTGGTATTCCCCTTATCTCCTCCGCCATCCTAAACCTTTCTGCAAACGGTTTCATCACCATCAAGAAGAGAAAAGGGGACAGTGGGCATCCTTGGCACGTGCCATTTGTGATCGAAAATGGTGAAGACAATTTTCTTTTTTTGTCACAAGTTAGTGGAATATGAAACTGTAAGAAAAAAAAAAAAGTAAAAAAAATTCCGCAAACTTTTGCCAAAAAATAATCTTCTATGAACTCACCATACCCCTCACGGAATTCCCTGGGGTGTCTTCTTTCTAAAATGGGGTCACTTGTGGGGTATTTATACTGCCCTGGCATTTTAGGGGCCCCTAAAACGTGAGAAGAAGTCTGGAATCGAAATACGTAAAAATGCCCTGTGAAATCCTAAGGGTACTCATTGGAATTTGGACCCCTTTGCGCATCTTGGCTGCAAAAAAGTGTCACTCATGTGGTATCGCCGTACTCAGGAGAAGTAGGGCAATGTGTTTTGCGGTGTATTTTTACATATACCCATGCTGGATGAGAGAAATATCTCTGTAAATTAACAACTTTGTATAAAAAAATGTAAAAAGTTGTCGTTTACAGCGATATTTCTCACACAAAGTATGGGTATATATAAAAATACACCCCAAAACACATTGCCCTACTTCTCCTGAGTACGGTGATACCACATGTGTGCCACTTTTTGCAGCCAAGATGCGCAAAGGGGCCCAAATTCCAATGAGTACCTTTAGGATTTTTCTTGGATCCGCAAAACACATATGGACGTCTGAATGGAGCCATACAGGGGGGTGATCAATGACAGGGGGGTGATCAGGGAGTCTATATGGAATGATCAGGGGTTAATAAGGGGTTAATAAGTGACAGGGGGGGTAGTGTGGTGCTTGGTGCAACTTTACAGAGCTACCTGGTCCTCTGGTGATCGATCCCAGCAAATGGGACCACCAGTGGACCAGGTAGCAGGTATATCAGACGCTGTTAACAAAACAGCGTCTGATATACCTGTTTGACGCGATTTATTTTACATCTACAGCCTGCCAGCGATTGATCATCGCTGGCAGGCTGTAGTATAACTGACGAGCTGTGCGCCGCTGTGAACGCGCGCGCGCATTCACAGCAAATCTCGCGCTCGCAAGATGACGCACGGATGCGTCCAGGAGGAACAAACCTGCCGCCGCCTGGACGCATCCATGCGTGTGGCAGTCGGGAGGCGGTCAAAAAGAACCAGGCATGGATCCCACAGGACTTGTTTGTACCTTATGCAGAATAGACATGTATACTGGCCTCACCCAACCATTGTTATACTACCGTGCACTTACACTTTGTTTTATTTTTTATATTTTCCCAATGTTTTAGGGTCTACACTTAATTTATTTAAAAAAATTTAAATAAAAAAACTGTTATTGGCGACTACCTTTTGCTTCACAGCCCAAAAAGGCTTTATTTCATGCAAGAATGTAACCGCCAATTGTAAGTTCCCTGTCAGTTATGTAGTGCAGGGGTTTGTACCTGGCAAAAATGGTAATTTTTCACCCAACAATTTAAAATCTATCCTTTGCCGGACAGTATTAAACTTGGTCGGCCACAGCTGAAACCACTGATTTACGGTATTGCTATTTTGGCAATTGAATTTCACCCCAGAACAAAATCTATCCTTTGCCGGACAGTATTAAACTTAGCCAGACACAGCTGGAACACCAGATTTAGGGGATTGCTATTTTGGCAATTGAATTTCACCCCAGAAAAAAATCTATCCTTTGCCGGGCAGTATTAAACTTGGCCAGCCACAGCTGAAACCACTGATTTACGGTATTGCTATTTTGGCAATTGAATTTTACCCCAGAACAAAATATATCCTTTGCCGGACAGTATTAAACTTAGCCAGACACAGCTGGAACACCAGATTTAGGGGATTGCTATTTTGGCAATTGAATTTCACCCCAGAAAAAAATCTATCCTTTGCCGGGCAGTATTAAACTTGGCCAGCCACAGCTGAAACCACTGATTTACGGTATTGCTATATTTGTCAATTGAATTTCACCCCAGAAAAAAATCTATCCTTTGCCGGGCAGTATTAAACTTGGCCAGCCACAGCTGAAACCACTGATTTACGGTATTGCTATATTTGTCAATTGAATTTCACCCAAGAAAAAAAAATATCCTTTGCCGGACACTATTAAACTTGGCCAACCACAGCTAAAACCACTGATTTACAGTATTGCTATATTTGTCAATTGAATTTCACCCAAGAAAAAAAAATATCCTTTGCCGGACACTATTAAACTTGGCCAGCCACAGCTAAAACCACTGATTTACAGTATTGCTTTTTTGGCAATTGAATTTCACCCCAGAAGAAAAAATATCCTTTGCCCGACACTATTAAACTTGGCCAGCCACAGCTGGAACACCAGATTCAGGGGATTGCTATTTTGGCAATTGAATTTTAACCCAGAACAAAATCTATCCTTTGCCGGACACTATTAAACTTGGCCAGCCACAGCTGAAACCACTGATTTACGGTATTGCTATTTTGGCAATTGAATTTCAACCCAGAACAAAATCTATCCTTTGCCAGACAGCAGACAGTATTACACTTGGCTAGCCACAGCTGGAACACCAGATTTAGGGGATTGCTATTTTGGCAAGTGAATTTCACCCCTCAATAAAATATAGAAATTTCTATCCTGAGTTTCTAGCGGTGACAATAAGCACAGCCAAGCCCCTGATGTAGGATATAGCAAAAAAAAAAAACTAGTATTGATGGATTGATGGACTTGGTGGCAGCTTGTGCTGGTGCACCACAAGACACAAAATGGCCGCCGATCACCCCAGAAAAAAGTGACAGAAAAATGCTCTGGGCAGCCTAAAAACCAGTGAGCAATTAACTAGCAGAAGTTGAATGTTTCAAAGCTGTAGATCGATCACTTCATTAAGTGTTTTTGCAGATTTTTCCCTGCCTAATCTCGCCCTCACAGCAGCTGCATCCTATCCCTACACTAATAAGAGCAGAGTGACGGGCGGCGTAACGTGACTCCAGCTTAAATAGAGGCTGGGTCACAAGCTGCACTTGGCCAATCACAGCCATGCCAATAGTAGGCATGGCTGTGATGGCCTCTTGGGGCAAGTAGTATGACGCTTGTGTATTGGCTGCTTTGCAGGCTTTCAAAATGCGCCATAGAAATCTCCAAACACTGAACCTCAACCCGAACTTTTACGTAAATGTTGGGTTCGTGTCACGAACACCTCAAAATTCGGTACAAACCCGAACTATACAGTTCGGGTTCGCTCAACCCTAGTCATGAGCCTGGATTAGAAGAAATACCATCCAGAATAGTTTAAAATCAGGAGTACATAAATTCAGGAGTAGTCATGAGCCTAGATTAGAAGAAATAGGATGAAAAACATATAAACTGATAAGCATAAGGTTTGTCAGTAAGTATTTGCACTAAACACAAACATATTCATCCTTAGATAAACCTTCAAATTCAGCTGATCTCACTGTATATTTTTAGCTTAATAAAATGGGCAATACTTATGGTAAGAATGTTCCCAAAAAGAAACAGAATTTTAAATTTAGAACTGAAAATCATGTTCCTAAGTCTGCTGCAAATCACTCTATGGTAAAACTGTCTCCTAAGAATAAATTGGGGGAAAGTCCAAAAATGTTTGTCCAGAGGTGTTTAGGTCCATTTTATACTGATCCTTGGGTAAATAATATGTGTAAATGGACAGAAGGAATGAAATGTACTGATCCATTCCCAAAAGAGAGGTCTTTCTCAGATTTTCATATTGCCATGATCAAGGGCCTATGTTTGAATAACATAGACGCTTTTCCATGGTACAAATGAGACCCTCACTGGGATAAAATGTATATGAAAACCAGATCTTTTGGACTGACTTTGGCAGTTCAAATGAAAAACAGCAATTTAAAACCCCCATTGTGACTCCAAATCCTGGCCCGCCCCCATATGTGCCAATGTACACTATATTAACCACCTGAGGACCGCCTAACGCACGGATGCGTCCGGCGGGCGGTCCTCTTCCTCTGGGTGGACGCATCGGCGAGTCATCTCGCGAGATGCGAGATTTCGCGCTGATGCCGCCGCGCATGCGCACTGCGCGGCGGTGAAAAGTTGAAGGACGAGTTCAAGAAGGGGTCATCAGCCTGCCAGCCAATGATCATCGCTGGCAGGCTGATGATTTTTAAAAAAAACGAATCGCAAGCCATCTAACACATTATATTTATAAATATAATGTGTTAAATGGCTTCTGTGCCCTCTCCTGGGTCCTTTTCGTCGGTTGGACCCAGGAGAGAGCACACCTCTACTGTAGGTACACCAAGCACCACACTTCAGGCCCTGATCACCCCCCATCACCCCAATTAACCCCTTGATCACCCCTTTCAATCACCTGTCAATCACTAGTGAAAGGGAAAAAAGTGATCAGTGTAAACTGTCACTTTTTTTTTCACTAGTATTAACTGTTAGGTTTAGTTTAGTTTAGGACCCTTTGGTAGGTAGTTAGCTTCCGTTAGCGCATAGCCCACCGCACCGCAGTCACCGATTCGCTGATTAGCGTAGCGCTAATCAGCATTTGTACTTTTATAGTATCTTTAAGTGATCAGAACTGATCACAGTCAGATATATAAAAGTATTAGTGTCACCTTAGTTCGCCCCCCACCCAAAACGCAGTGTTTGCCCGATCAGGCCTGATCGGTCGCCCACACGTGCGTTCACCCACGCCCACCCTGCCGCAGTGACAAAAATATATATATTTTTTTATCACTGCACAATCACTTCACAAGCGCTGCAGCGATAAAAAAATCAGTTTTGATCTTTTTTATCAATCGCAGCGGCTTCCTGTACTTCGCTAGCATCCCATTTGTAAGACAGGCTTGCTCTTTTTCTTGGGTAGTCTCAGGGAATGCCCCCTAAATTTAGTCGTCCAAATGTCAAATAAGGTGTATTCTCCTGAAGAGGCCTACAGGATTCTGACCCAGTCGGATGAGGAATGGGAACCCTCATCTGACGAATCTAGCGGGTCAGAATATGAACCTGTAGAAAGCAGTGGCAGTCTGACCCAAAGTTCGGACGAGGAGGTTGAGGTCCCTGATAGAACCAGGCGTACCCGGCCCCGTGTCGCTAGACCACAGGTAGCGCAGGATCCGTTTCAAGGGCAGCAGAGTGGGGCTGGCGCTGCCGAATTACGTGGTGAGGCATACACCAGCAGCGCAGCCCATCCTGGACCTTCTACCAGCACTGCCGTACAACATGGTGAAGTGGCGAGCACCAGAAGAGCAGTTGAAGCTGGTACGGTGGCACGTGCAGGAATTCCCCCGTTGCAGCCACCGCGCAGACAGGCCCGTAGAGCCCTTAGAGTCCCTGAGTTGCTGGCAAACCCTGATTGGCAGCCCCAACTTCAGCCGCACCATTAGTTCCCCCTTTCACCGCCCAGTCAGGAGTTCGGGTGGAGACAGCTCAGATCGGATCGGCACTGGGGTTTTTTGAGCTGTTCTTCACTGCGGAGCTCTATGACTTAGTCGTGGCAGAAACAAATCGGTATGCCACTCAATTTATAAACCCCAACTCGGGAAGCTCTTATGCCCAGTCTTTCCGGTGGAAACCAGTCCAAGTTTCCGAATTTAAAACTTTTCTGGGCCTTCTCCTCAACATGGGCCTAACAAAAAAGCATAAACTGTGGTCATATTGGTCCACGAACCCAATTCATCACATGCCCATGTACTCTGCTGCCATGTCCAGGACACGATTTGAGACCATCCTGCGTTTCCTGCGCTTTAGCGACAACACCACCTCCCGTCCCAGAGGCCACCCAGCTTTTGACCGGCTCCACAAAATTCGGCCCCTCATAGACCACTTCAACCAGAAATTTGCAGATTTGTATATCCCCGCACAAAACATCTGCGTAGACGAGTCCCTTATACATTTTACCGGGCGCCTTGGCTTCAAACAGTACATCCCAAGCAAGCGCGCCCGGTATGGGGTCAAATTGTATAAGCTCTGTGATAGGGCCACAGGATATACACACAAATTTCGGATCTATGAGGGAAAAGATCAGACCCTGGAGCCGGTTGGTTGCCCTGACTACCTGGGGAGCAGTGGGAAGATAGTCTGGGACTTGGTGTCACCCTTATTCGGCAAGGGGTACCATCTTTATGTGGACAATTTTTACACAAGTGTGCCCCTCTTCAGGCATTTGTTCCTAAAACAGATTGGCTGCTGTGGCACCGCGCGACCTAGTCGCCGGGGCTTCCCCCAACGGCTCCTTACCACCCATCTTGCAAGGGGGGAGAGGGCTGCCTTGTGTAACGAAGAACTGCTCGCGGTGAAATGGAGAGACAAGCGGGACTTTACATGCTCTCCTCCTTTCACGCAGACACGACAGTCCAAATTGAACGGGCAACCAGTGTCATTGAAAAGCCCCTCTCGGTCCACGACTATAATTTGCTCATGGGAGGGGTGGACTTCAATGACCAGATGTTGGCCCCATATTTGCTTTCCCGCAGAACCAGACGCTGGTATAAGAAGGTGTCTGTATAATTAATTCAATTGGCTATATATAATAGTTTTGTTCTCTACAGTAAGGCTGGGAGAACAGGATCCTTTCTTAAATTTCAGGAAGAGATCATCGAGAACCTCCTGTATCCAGGAGGTTCCGTGGCCCCAACCACCAGTGTAGTGAGCCGTCTACATGAGCGACATTTCCCCAATGTCGTTGCTGGTACCTCAAACCAACCACCACCCAGAAAAATATGTCGTGTCTGTAGCAGGAGTGGAATAAGGCGTGACACCCGCTATTTCTGTCCTGACTGTCCTGACCACCCTGCCCTATGCCTAGGGAGTGTTTCCGGAAGTACCACACTCAGGTACACTTAGGGACATAGGGACAGCACAACACAGGTAGTTTTTCCACTCAGGCTCTAGGGTCTCTCAGGATACTAGGTTTTGAGAGACCCTAACACATAGGGGTGCTGGTGTGCTACAGCAGAAATGTGAAACGGTAGAAACGTCTCCTTTCACTTGGGATAAAGTGCATAATGTACTTCGCACCATCTCTGTGTGATTTACACTTTACACATTGTCCCATGGGAAAGGAGAGGTTTCTGCTAGGAAAATAAAGAGTGAAATGGTTAAAAAAAATATATAAATTAAACAGGTAGCAAGAAAAAAAAATCTTGAGTTAGTTCAGGTTTTAAAAGTTTTGATGTTCAGGTTTGATAAAAAAAAGTTTTATGTTCAGGTTTTATAAAGTTTGTAACGTTCAAGTTTATGAGCCTGCTGCCTGTTTTTTCTTCTTTCCCCCCCCCCCCCCCCTAACCACCCTTTATTTTCCAGGTAGACCAACGGACCAACCGACAAAAACACTGCAGCACTGATGTGCATTCTGAGAGAAGCATTGCGCTGCTGTCAGAAGACACGTGAAGTCGGTGTATGCGGTGCTGCAAGACGAGATTTCTCCTCTGCAGTACAGGTACGTTTGCCCAGGCATATGAGCTGAGGAGAGGTGTTGGAGTTCATATGCTTTGGCAAACACTTTGTATCAAAAATCTGGCAAAGATGTCTTCCTCCACAACGATCGATTGATCGATGTGAATGGAGAAATCACGTTTGCCAGGACATAGGAGCTGAAGTGAAAAAAATCTCATTATCTGTATGCTCCATATAAGGAGAATAGCAGAAACTCCTAATGCTGGCCATACATGTAATGATTGCGGAGACCCTCAAATGCCATGGCAGTACAAAAACCGCACATGTGACCCCATTTTGGAAAGAAGACACCCCAAGGTATTTGCTGAGGGGCATATTGAGTCCATGAAAGATTGAACTTTTTGTCACAAGTTAGCGGAAAGGGAGACTTTGTGAGAAAAAACAAAAAAAATCAAATTCCGCTAACTTGTGCCAAAAAAAAAAAAAACTTCTATGAGCTCGCCATGCCCCTCACAGAATACCTTGGGGTGTCTTCTTTCTAAAATGGGGTCACATTTGGGGTATTTTTACTGCCCTGGCATTTTAGGGGCCCTAAAGCGTGAGAAGAAAAATGCGTAAAAATGCCATCCTAAAAGGTATTCATTGGAATTGGGGACCCTTTGCGCATCTTGGCTGCAAAAAAGTGGCACACATGTGGTATCGCCGTACTCGGGAGAAGTAGGGCAATGTGTTTTGGGGTGTATTTTTACACATACCCATGCTGGGTGTGAAAAATATCGCTGTAAACGACAACTTTTTTAATTTTTTTATACAAAGTTGTCAATTTACAGAGATATTTCTCTCACCCAACATGGGTATATGTAAAAATACACCCCAAAACACATTGCCCTACTTCTCCTGAGTACGGCAATACCACATGTGTGCCACTTTTTTGCAGCCAAGATGCGCAAAGGGGCCCTAAATCCAATGAGTACCTTTAGGATTTCACAGGGCATTTTTACGCATTTGGATTCTAACGATTTAGGGGCCCCTAAAATGCCAGGGCAGTAAATATACCCCACAAGTGACCCCATTCTGGAAAGTAGACACCCTAAGGTATTCACTGATGGGCATAGTGAGTTCATGGAAGTTTTTATTCTTTGTCACAAGTTAGCGGAAAATGAAATTTTTGGAAAAAATAAAAAAGCCATTTCCGCTAACTTGTGACAAAAAATAAAAACTTCCATGAACTCACTATGCCCCTTAGTGAATACCTTAGGGTGTCTACTTTCCTAAATGGGGTCATTTATGGGGTGTTTCTACTGTCTGGGCATTGTAGTACCTCAGAAAACAGGACAGGTGCTCAGAAAGTCAAAGTGCGGAAATTCACTTTTTTGCACCATAGTTTGTAAACGCTATAACTTTTACCCAAACCAATAAATATACACTTATTGCATTTTTTTTATCAAAGACATGTAGAACAATAAATTTAGAGAAAAATTTATAGAGAAATGTAGTTTTATTTGACAAATTTTCCAACAGAAAGTGAAAAATGTCATTTTTTGGCAAAAATTTCGTCAAAAAAAGCAAAATATCAAAAAAAGTTAAAAATTTCAGCAAGAATAAAATAACACCAAATGAAAGCTCTATTAGTGAGAAAAAAAGGAGGCAAAATTCATTTGGGTGGTAGGTTGTAAGACGGAGCAATAAACGGTGAAAGTAGTGTAGTGCAGAATTGTAAAAAGTGGCCTGTTCATTAACCCTAGGTACACACCTAAGCGTTTTACAGCGCGTTCAAACGCGCTGTAAAATGCGCAACATGTGGAAAGCCATGCTTTCCTATGGGCATGGTTCACATTTGGGCGTTTTACAGCGCGTTTGAACGCGCTGAAAAACGCCAAACGGTGTCGCTTCAGCATGAGCTTCTTTTGGGCGTTTTAACGCGCCTATGGACCATGCTGAAATAGGGGAGAATCACTGAATCGCGCATATGATGCGCGTTTCTTAGTTACAAAAATGCGCATGCGCGATTCAGAAACGCTTAGGTGTGTTCCCAGCCTAAGGGTGTTTAAGCTAGGGGGGCTGAGGTGGTTAACTAAATTAAACACAGAATCAGATGATGAGATATGTGCACAGTTAACTGTCCCACAAGCTTCTGGTTTTACAGAACCTGAAATACAGGTTTTTTCTGAGCATGCAAATCACCCTATTGTAAATTCTGCACAGCCCAATAGAACAATGTATCCATGGGCAGCAAAGAGTAACACTCAGTTCACACTTTCGCGTAAAACGCCGCGTTCGAACGCGCATAAAAACGCACAACAGTACAGGAACCATGCATTCCAATGGGGGTGGTTCACACTTGCGCGTTTTTATGCGCGTTCGAAGGCGCCTAAAAACGTCCGACGCATAAGCAAGTATGTTCGCGTTAATTCGGGCGTTTTTCGAGCGTTTGAAGCCAATAGACTTCAATGGGAAACACGATAGGCGTGTTGTTCGGGCGTTTGTGTAGCGTAAAACGCGCCTATGGATGAGCATTTTTCTAAGTTTGCAACATGCTGGATCATCCACCTTTGAAATTCACACCTCTAAAGCACTCAGATTGGCCAAACTATATAGGGAGGGCTGTTTGGTCATTGGCCAACTATGCAGTCAATCACATAAACGCGCGTCAAACGCGCCTACACTATTTACCAAAACGCATGAAAAAAACGCCCGTAAACGCCCATCTTGAACGCGCATAAAACGCTAGGCTTCTAAACGCTCAGGTCTGAACCCAGTGTAAGAATTCTGAATCAGGAGATACCCCTCCCATAGCAGCTGAAGCATTCCCTTTTGTGATAATGGGGAATCAGATGGTAATAACGCCATTATCATCCACTGTCTTAAATGATATTAAGAATTCTCCAGATCCCAGAAAAAAACCCACGGCCACTGTATCTTCCTTGAAAAGAATGTGTAAAGGCCAACAGTTTACTGTAGAGGATTATAGATTAATTTTAGAGGGGGTCACAGGATATCAGGATCCAGCAGAAGGCGGTTTTAACTTTGAAGCATGTGACACTCTTACAATAGCCAGTGAAGACATCACGCCTGCCAATTATCCCTTAAGGACTTCTGTCCAGATAGAGACAATATGGACTCAAGTATTGGCACAATTGAAAGGGATGCATGGTGATATGAAAGATATTGGGATAGCCACAGCGTGTAAACAGAAGCCTGGGGAAAGTGTGTCAGATTTTTCAAAGAGATTTAGACAAACTTGGATAGAGGAGGCAGGTTTGGCAACTGCAGATGATATGGGTTTAGTGTATACACAGACATTTGTTGCAAATTTGCTGCCAGAAGTTGCTAAGACTTATAAAATGATTGTGGATAACTGGCCAACATTGACCCCTGTGCAGACCATGAGGCAAGCCATAGCAAAGGACTTGGCGGGATGTTTTGAGGTCTAACAGCACACCATCAAATCATCAGCTTGTGATATACATTTCTTCCAACCCCGCCCTCACCATGACAATAGGGGTAGATATACAGACAAGCACGGTTTCCAGCAGCACACAGGGCCTAGACAAACCCCATGTGTATGTTTTAGGTGTAAACAACCAGGGCATTTTGTTAGAAATTGCTCTTACCCTCCCCCAGACCTTGCTCAGCCAATACCCACACAGACTCGACAAACACAGATTAAAAAGGACCTTTCACCGGTCCAAAGTTTGTTAGTGAAAGGTATGTACATGCAGAGCGGCACCCAGGGATGTCCCTGCACTTACTTGTATCCCTGGGTGCAGCTCCGTTTGCCTGCTGTAGGCCAATCGCAGCGCTCAGCTCATATCCTGGGCGGTTGCAGGATATGAGCTGAGCGCTGCGATTGGCCAGCGCTCCAGCCTGGGAGAAGGAGATGCCCAGGGCAAAAGAGGATGTCTCCGCCCAAATCAAAATTATCAGAAGCACGAGCGCCGATACCGGGGGCTACAGCAGGCGAACGGAGCAGCACCCAGGGATACAAGTAAGTGCAGGGACATCCCTGGGTGCCGCTCTGCATGTACATACCTTTCACTAACAAACTTTGGACCGGTGAAAGGTCCTCCTTAAATATGCAATTCATTGGGGAATGAATACAGCAAACCCACAATGAAGGTGCCCAAATTCTGTCACCATGTATGATCTAACCTGCACTGCAAAAGAAAAACCATGATCAAACTATCTTGGATTAAAATAATGTAATTTCTATTGGTAATTAAATGGTAGGAGACAAGATAGTATAATATACAGAGAAAATATATAGGTATAAAAGGCAATGTAGGTAAAGTGGTATATTGTACAGAGAAAGATATGTAAAAAATAAATATATAAGATATAAAAGGCAATGTAGATGGAGTGGTTATTGGTGCATGTCGTAGGTGATGTAGGAAGGGAATGGGTTAAGATGGCATAAAAACAGGGCTCGAGTCGAGGGGGAACGGGTGGGAACGGCGTTCCTGCACTTTTTTCACAGCAGGAACACCGTTCCCTTTCAGGGCAAAAGGACCAGGAAGCGGTGAAGACTTTGTACTCACCGATTCCTGGTTCTCTGCTGTCGGCTGTCAGGGCTGCGCACAGGCATGAGGCGCTCTGTGACCTCACTCTGTGCGCAGCCTTCAAAGCCGACAGCAGCAGAAGAGGAGCGGCGGCGTCCAGGAGCAGGAGAGGGTAAGTGTTTTTTTTTTTTTATTATTATATGGGCTGGTGAGAGGCACTGACTGGGGTCTGATGGAGGGGGCACTGGGGTCTGATGGAGGGGGCACTGGGGTCTGATGGAGGGGGCACTGGGGGCAAATGGAGAGGCACTGGGGGCTGATGGAGGGGGCACTGGGGGCAAATGGAGAGGCACTGGGGGCTAATAGAGATACACTGGGGGCTGATGGAGGGGGCACTGAGGGCTAATAGAGAGGCACTGGGGGCTGATGGAGGGAGCACTGGGGGCTGATGGAGGGAGCACTGGGGGCTGATGGAGGGGGCACTGGGGGCAAATGGAGAGGCACTGGGGGCAAATAGAGAGGCACTGGGGGTAAATGTAGAGGCACTGGGGGCTGATTGAGGGGTCACTGGGGGGCTGGTGGAGAGGCACTGGGGCTGGTGGAGAGGCACTGGGGGCTGGTGAGGGGCAATGGGTGCTGGTGGAGAGGCACTGGGGGCTGATGAGAGGCACTGGGGGCTGGTGGAGAGGCACTGGGGGCTGGTGGAGAGGCACTGGGGGCTGGTGGAGAGGCACTGGGGGCTGGTGAGAGGCACTGGGGGATGGTGGAGAGGCACTGGGGGCTGATGGAGAGGTACTGGAGGTTGATGGAGAGGCACTGGGGGCTGATGGAGAGGCACTGGGGGCTGATGGAGAGGCACTGGGGGCTGATGGAGAAGCACTGGGGCCTGCTATGAGGCTACTGGGGGCTGCTATGAGGGTACTGGGGGCTGATATATGGCTACTGGGGGCTGCTATAAGGTATGGTGCTCTTATCTGAGGTCTGATTGGGGGTAATTCATATTGGGGTCTGAGCTGAGGCATGATCTGAGGTCTTATTGGGGTCTTATTAACACTGGGCATCTTATTGGGGCTGTTAGCTGAGGTCTGATTAACATTGGGGGTCTGATTGGTGGTCTGACCTGAGGTGTAGTAATAAATATTTTTTTCTTCTTGTCCCCCACTAAAACCTAGGTGCATCTTATAGGGCGAAAAATACGGTACTTGCTTGCTCCTCCTCCTCCTGACTTCCCCTGCCCTTTGCGTACGCCGCGCGCCGTGGCGTTACACCGAGGCACTTGGGTGAGTTCCCACACTTTTTTTCCCAGGACTTGACCCCTGCATAAAAATCTAATTGTTGTAGACTAAAAATGGTACAGATGGATAGTAGGTTTTAAAAGAATGAAATTGCTTGATCCTGGTTAGTAAGGATCTGATGGGGCAGCTGAGATAAGTCTATGTTCGCTATAGTCTGTGGAAGGAAGACGGTGTACTGCGCCTCGGTGTGGCATCCCACACTGTCTCGGGAGCAGAGATCACTTACCGGCCGGTGCTTCCTTCTATGGAGTAGTAGGTTGAGGTCTTCGGCGTCTTCGGTATCCTCCTGGGGTTCCAATCTGCTGCTTACTGAGGAAGGGACACAGTCCCGAAACGCGTTTAAGCTGTGGGGATATAGCAGGACTGATACAACCAGAGGAGATCGCTACTTTATTATTACTGAAAGCCCAATAAAAAGTTGAAATAATACCGGAAGAAAAGCGCGCGAACGGGAACCACGAGGACGCCGAGATCAAGTCACGAGGGAAGACGCCACACAGAGGATGATTGGAACCCCAGGAGGATACCGAAGACGCCGAAGACCTCAACCTACTACTCCATAGAAGGAAGCACCGGCCGGTAAGTGATCTCTGCGCCCGAGACAGTGTGGGACGCCACACCGAGGCGCAGTACACCGTCTTCCTTCCACAGACTATAGCGAACATAGACTTATCTCAGCTGCCCCATCAGATCCTTACTAACCAGGATCAAGCAATTTTATTCTTTTAAAACCTACTATCCATCTGTACCATTTTTAGTCTACAACAATTAGATTTTTATGCCATCTTAACCCATTCCCTTCCTACATCACCTACCACATGCACCAATAACCACTCCATCTACATTGCCTTTTATATCTTATATATTTATTTTTTACATATCTTTCTCTGTACAATATACCACTTTACCTACATTGCCTTTTATACCTATATATTTTCTCTGTATATTATACTATCTTGTCTCCTACCATTTAATTACCAATAAAATTACATTATTTTAATCCAAGATAGGAGTGTGCCAGCTACTTCTCTTCTCAATTTTTCACACTATCGCTGACAGGGTGAGTCAGTACACCTAGTTGTAGCACCTCCCTCATCAACACTGACAGGTGGAGCCGTCTTACTCACTTTTTCCATGATCAAACTAATTTTTAACAGATCATTCTTTTGCTATTTTGCCACATATCCCTCTGTATAGATAAAAAAGGAATTAATATAATATACATCTATATATATATATATATATATATATATATATATATATGAATAGATAAAAGAGAAAATATAGATTTAAGCATCTCTCTCCTGTCTAACAAGGAAGATTATCTATTGACTGTGTAAATACTCTCACTTGTGAGTAGGAAATTGTTCCCAGTCCGACATCGCTTACTGGGAGCTCCAAGAGTTGACCAAAAACGCTAACGGTCTTTGGTCAAAGGGAGGAGTGGTAGCAGTCCCAGTTCTTATAGTCCAAATACATGGTTTAGGCCACAAGGGATTCAATCAAACAATGGAGGAGGAAATTAAAAGCTTGTGTGCTGAAGTCAGAATGACTCCAGACCCAAGAACCAAGAAATCTCCTTTTGAGATTTTTTATGGGAGAGCCTTCCTAGCTCCATGGACAATGAGTCCATTAATTCTTATGCCTGGAGACTTACAGCAGATACAAGAGGAATATATGCCAAAGTAGTGATTATTGTGATACTTCGCTTTCGTTTCCTTTGCCAACAGGTGCACTGACCCACCCTATGGAACCCCTGTTACAGTCCAGGCCATGATCAGAACTAAAGTGTCAACAGACAACTCTCCTACTTGGACTCATGCATCGCGATTGAAGGAAGCCTCACCTCTGCCTGAGTGACCAGAACCAGACGAGTCCCAGTTGGATCCAGTCATTATGAAGAAGCAAGCTTCAGTGCTCTGTACAATGCTAATGTACACCCCTACCCCGGGAAGACTTCACATCTGTGCAGCAATGGCATTCTTTGTAGCAGATAAAATGCTAGCAGCCACTGTTTGGCTAGTGGCAATATGTGCCCACCACTCTGAGAAGCTACCCTCGATATGCCCCTCATCACCCCAGGAAGCAAGAGACATTTACTTCTCCACTCTGCAATTGACGCCAAGCCTATTAGACACAGAGCACACCATAACAGTGATCCCAATTGGCTATAAAGGACTATCATATCAAGATGAAGATGGACACTTCTATGTTTTGTATTTCTTTTTGGCTAGTGGCAATGTGGGCCCACCACTCTGAGAAGCTACCCTCGATATGCCCCTCATCACCCCAGGAAGCAAGAGACATTCACGTCTCCACTCTGCAATTGACGCCAAGCCTATTTGACAGTGTAGACACAAAGGACACCATAACAGTGATCCCAATTGGCTATAAAGGACTATCATATCAAGATGTTTTGTATTTCTTTTCCCATTTTTCCTCTCTCTTCTCTCTTCTCCCCTTTCCACTATGCAGGAGATTTTTTCCTACTGTGCGCCAATTACACAGAAGGTTTTTTTTTATCTCCTCCATAGCCTTTCCCACTTTCTTTTTTCTCTTTTTCCACTATGCAGGAGATTTTTTCCTACTGTGCGCCAATTACACAGAAAGGTTTTTTTTTATCTCCTCCATAGCCTTTCCCACTTTCTTTTCTTTTTGTCCACTATGCAGGAGATTTTTTCCTACTGTGCGCCAATTTTTTTTATCTCCTTTATAATTTCTGCTTTTGTTTCATATGTTATGTACATATACACACAATGTCTTAGTTGGAGGAGGACACACAGTGCGGCTCTCAGAATAAAAATGATCCCGTTCTTTGTTTGTATAAAAAGTTGGGATCAATGGTTGGGTTGAAAGGGATTTTATAACCTGGCTATCAAATATATTAGATATATATTATTTTTTGATCAGGGTCTGCCCTTGTATTGATTTTACAGGTCATGTCTTTTGAAATGCAGTACATCTCACACCCTGGTGACACCACGGACGTGGGTGCAGATAAGTATCACTTGGAAACACAATAGCACCGTCCTCCCATAACAAAAGGCTATTTAACATCACACCTCACATACAATGACAGCAAACTCTGACAAGTCATTCAACTTGTTAGCATCTAGATTAACCTTGGCCAATATGTAAAATAACCCTTTCATGTATTGTATATGGCAGATACCAGTATTGTTTACCGAAGTCCAAACTGTAACATGTCACCCACTCCAATAATTTTGGTGTTCCCATCCCCAATGTCCTATAAATATGTGCTGTGGAATAAAAACTTCAGATATTGGCGACTACGTTCAGTTTGGGAAGCTGGTATCTCCTGGCCAGTGCAACTAGGATATTCACTGCAAGGGGAGATATACATGGGTTGGAGGTCTGATGCCTCATTGTATAACCATCATAAACCGCCTTAAAGAAAACAATGTTAACATTGTATATCCAGGGTACCAGTACCCATTGGGGTCTGCAGCCTGGAAGTGCCCTACACTGTTCAATAAGTAGGGGCACCAGCTTTTAATCTGTTCCAGGGACTTCCCTCAGGTGTGGTGTAAGCTACCTCGGGGTTCAGGGGTGACCAGGGCATGCTGGGTGTTGTGGTGCAGTGCGTCACCCACCTGAGAGGTATGCTTTCAATATACTTATGGATCCCTTCCGTCCTCCGTAAAAGATGGTGTCACAGTGTTTAGCAGCTGTAGAACTCCCCTGCTAGTGGGAATAATTGAAGACCAGGCGGATCAGTTGAATTGTCAATGTCTTTTACTTCAGGGTTGCAAACATTTCTCAACATCAAGCGGATTCCTCTGCCGGCCACACACTTGACCAGGGAACAATCACTTTTATTCGTCACAGCAGACCTTTTCAGTACATGGTACACCAATGGGCCTTCAATGCAGCACATGGACAATATGTCTCCTGATCCCTGCACACTTCCCGCGTTTCTCCTCACAAAGGCTCTGCTCTCTCTCTCTCTCTGTATCCTCAGCCCCGTCCGGCTGGTATCCAGTGATTCCCTCTTTCCCTGGTCTGTTTCTCAGTCTCTCAGCCCGGCCTAATGGTAATATACCTCCTGGCCCTAGGCACTGATGTACTCCTTTCCCCGGCACACACTTACGGGCAAGACCCTTCCGCTGTTTTCTCACACTGCACACCCTTTTTAGGCCATAGGCCCAGGTTCCCCTGTCCTTACCAGGCACAGGGGCCTGAACTGTCCTGCAACTACATTTTCACTCAACTGCCAACTGCCAACTGAACTCCTCCTCCCCTCACTAAGCCTTTTATTCTTATCCTAGGGGTCCCTCTAGTGGCCAACTCTCTCACTACACCCCTCCTGGCTTGCAGGGATCAAGAGACATGACAATTCACATTTTTATAACAATTCAACAATAACAGTTAAATAACATGTTCCCTTACCGTACCACTTTCCCAAATAACGGACGCCCCCTTCTTTAATCCTCCCACACATCTGTACCCCTATTACAGTGGGACCTAGGAACAAGCGTTTTTTGCTCATTATTATATTGAGGGATACATCTTTTAATATATTCAAAGTAAAAGTTATGTTTTCAATTCCAGATCACTATTTTTTCTGATGCAGTATGTATTCTAACATTTGCATAACACTTTACAGATGTCCAAAATGGCTGCCTATACATGGATTGCATAGCTAACATCTAACAGCTACAACATGTTCCCAGAGTAATACTACAACTAACTGAACAGCTCTACCTAACACAATATCCCTGAGACAGAAGTAGATAACTTACCAGATATGCTTGTACAAGGATAACGGAGTTTAAGAAGGAGAACTGCATGAAGAACAGTTCTGCTGATGTGCTGTTGTCTGTAGAATGAAGACTTATTTTTCCCACATGCATAGCACCTCCACAATACAATAAACTTTATTAACAAGAAACACAAGGTGCAATACATGTTTACCACCACTACATGGCTGTTACCTAACTAATAACTACAGAAATACAGCAGATGTGCTCTCTAATGATTCTGAAATGAATCTCCCAGTGCTGAGACAGAACAACAATATATACCTGCACTGCTAAACGGCTAATAAGACCATTTTTGTTTCACTAATACACCCCAAAAAAGGCTGTCATTTTGTCACTTCACCGCACCAAGGCTAATAAGCCCTTTTTTTCCACTAATACACCCGAAAAAAGGCATTGAAACATATAACTGCACTGCTGAACGACTAATGTCACTTTTTTTCTACTAATACACCCCAAAAAAGGCTATAATTTTGTCACTTCACTGCACAACAGCTAATAAAACTTTTTTTTTACCTGTAATACACCGCAAAAAAGGCTTTAGAACATATAACTCTACACTGCTAAACTGCTAATAAGACATATTTTTCCACTAATATACCACAAAAAAGGCTTTAAAACATTTAAAGGCACCGTTAAATGGCTAATAACACTTTTTTTTTCCACTAATACACCACAAAAAAGGCTGTAATTTTGTCACTTCACTGCACAACAGCTAACAAGCCCTTTTTTTTCACTAATACACCCCAAAACATAGAACATATAACTGCACTGCTGAACTGCAAATAAGCCCTTTTTTCCACTAATACACCCCAAAAAAGGCTTTAGAACATATAAGTGTACCACTGAACAGCAAATCAGCACGCTTTAACGGCTAACAAGACTGTTGTTCCCACTAATACACCTCAAAAAAGGTAGTCATTTTGTCCATTCACCGCACAACGACTAATAAGACTTTTTTTCCAGTAATAAAACACAAAAAAGGCTTTAGAACATATATCTGCACCGCTGAACGGCTAATAAGACTTTTTTTCCCACTAATACACCCCAAAAAAGGCTTTAAAACATATAACTGCACCGCTGAACAGCTAACAACACTTTTTTTAACACTAATACACCCCCAAAAAGGCTGTAATTTTGTCACTTCACTGCACAACAGCTAACAAGCCTTTTTTTCCATCAAAAAATGTGGTGATAAGAAAGCAGGATGCGCTCATACCCATATGCAGTTGTGCATTTCTGTAGGGGAGCACATCCTGCACTTGTAGTCCGTTGCTAATGGCAATCACCAGCAAAAAATGCATACAATGGATGATGCCAGCAACGGACTACAAGTACCACAATGGACATCCTACATAAGATGAAATTTATGTGGATGTGGCAAGAATTCAGAACAAACACAGAACCAGAGATAGGTGCACGCTGCCGTAACACTAAACCCTCACACTGATGTTAAAAATTGAGAGTTAGTTCGACATATCCTACTAGGAGGACGTGTCTTAAGCCTCGGGCACCAGCGTCAAGGTCTCTCAAGTAGCCCGTGGGCCCTAACACTCACCTACCTGCGCCGTATGGGCGATATCAGGGAGCCAGTGGGCAATTACAGGAGCATTAGGACGACTCACAAACATCTCCTCTGTTACCTCCAGCATGTGGCCATGCTTGCAATGGGAGGTGGGAGGTGTCTATGAGCCCTACCCAAGACTGACTGATATAGCCCAAGGCCAAGCAGGTGCACCCAAATGTGACCTGAGGTTGAAATACAGGCACATTTAAAATGGAGTTTATACACCTCCATACATATATATATAAACCATCAAAAATGTGGTGATAAGAAAGCAGGATGCGCTCATACCCATATGCAGTTGTGCATTTCTGTAGGGAGCACATCCTGCACTTGTAATCCGTTGCTAATGGCAATCACCAGCAAAAATGCATACAATGGATGATGCCAGCAACGGACTACAAGTACCACAATGGACATCCTACATAAGATGAAATTTATGTGGATGTGGCAAGAATTCAGAACAAACACAGAACCAGAGATAGGTGCACGCTGCCGTAACACTAAACCCTCACACTGATGTTAAAAATTGAGAGTTAGTTCGACATATCCTACTAGGAGGACGTGTCTTAAGCCTCGGGCACCAGCGTCAAGGTCTCTCAAGTAGCCCGTGGGCCCTAACACTCACCTACCTGCGCCGTATGGGCGATATCAGGGGCCAGTGGGCAATTACAGGAGCATTAGGACGACTCACAAACATCTCCTCTGTTACCTCCAGCATGTGGCCATGCTTGCAATGGGAGGTGGGAGGTGTCTATGAGCCCTACCCAAGACTGACTGATATAGCCCAAGGCCAAGCAGGTGCACCCAAATGTGACCTGAGGTTGAAATACAGGCACATTTAAAATGGAGTTTATACACCTCCATACATATATATATAAACCATCAAAAAATGTGGTGATAAGAAAGCAGGATGCGCTCATACCCATATGCAGTTGTGCATTTCTGTAGGGGAGCACATCCTGCACTTGTAGTCCGTTGCTAATGGCAATCACCAGCAAAAAATGCATACAATGGATGATGCCAGCAACGGACTTTCTTATCACCACATTTTTTGATGGTTTATATATATATGTATGGAGGTGTATAAACTCCATTTTAAATGTGCCTGTATTTCAACCTCAGGTCACATTTGGGTGCACCTGCTTGGCCTTGGGCTATATCAGTCAGTCTTGGGTAGGGCTCATAGACACCTCCCACCTCCCATTGCAAGCATGGCCACATGCTGGAGGTAACAGAGGAGATGTTTGTGAGTCGTCCTAATGCTCCTGTAATTGCCCACTGGCCCCTGATATCGCCCATACGGCGCAGGTAGGTGAGTGTTAGGGCCCACGGGCTACTTGAGAGACCTTGACGCTGGTGCCCGAGGCTTAAGACACGTCCTCCTAGTAGGATATGTCGAACTAACTCTCAATTTTTAACATCAGTGTGAGGGTTTAGTGTTACGGCAGCGTGCACCTATCTCTGGTTCTGTGTTTGTTCTGAATTCTTGCCACATCCACATAAATTTCATCTTATGTAGGATGTCCATTGTGGTACTTGTAGTCCGTTGCTGGCATCATCCATTGTATGCATTTTTTGCTGGTGATTGCCATTAGCAACGGACTACAAGTGCAGGATGTGCTCCCTACAGAAATGCACAACTGCATATGGGTATGAGCGCATCCTGCTTTCTTATCACCACATTTTTGATGGTTTATATATATATGTATGGAGGTGTATAAACTCCATTTTAAATGTGCCTGTATTTCAACCTCAGGTCACATTTGGGTGCACCTGCTTGGCCTTGGGCTATATCAGTCAGTCTTGGGTAGGGCTCATAGACACCTCCCACCTCCCATTGCAAGCATGGCCACATGCTGGAGGTAACAGAGGAGATGTTTGTGAGTCGTCCTAATGCTCCTGTAACTGCCCACTGGCCCTGATATCGCCCATACGGCGCAGGTAGGTGAGTGTTAGGGCCCACGGGCTACTTGAGAGACCTTGACGCTGGTGCCCGAGGCTTAAGACACGTCCTCCTAGTAGGATATGTCGAACTAACTCTCAATTTTTAACATCAGTGTGAGGGTTTAGTGTTACGGCAGCGTGCACCTATCTCTGGTTCTGTGTTTGTTCTGAATTCTTGCCACATCCACATAAATTTCATCTTATGTAGGATGTCCATTGTGGTACTTGTAGTCCGTTGCTGGCATCATCCATTGTATGCATTTTTGCTGGTGATTGCCATTAGCAACGGACTACAAGTGCAGGATGTGCTCCCTACAGAAATGCACAACTGCATATGGGTATGAGCGCATCCTGCTTTCTTATCACCACATTTTTGATGGTTTATATATATATGTATGGAGGTGTATAAACTCCATTTTAAATGTGCCTGTATTTCAACCTCAGGTCACATTTGGGTGCACCTGCTTGGCCTTGGGCTATATCAGTCAGTCTTGGGTAGGGCTCATAGACACCTCCCACCTCCCATTGCAAGCATGGCCACATGCTGGAGGTAACAGAGGAGATGTTTGTGAGTCGTCCTAATGCTCCTGTAATTGCCCACTGGCCCCTGATATCGCCCATACGGCGCAGGTAGGTGAGTGTTAGGGCCCACGGGCTACTTGAGAGACCTTGACGCTGGTGCCCGAGGCTTAAGACACGTCCTCCTAGTAGGATATGTCGAACTAACTCTCAATTTTTAACATCAGTGTGAGGGTTTAGTGTTACGGCAGCGTGCACCTATCTCTGGTTCTGTGTTTGTTCTGAATTCTTGCCACATCCACATAAATTTCATCTTATGTAGGATGTCCATTGTGGTACTTGTAGTCCGTTGCTGGCATCATCCATTGTATGCATTTTTGCTGGTGATTGCCATTAGCAACGGACTACAAGTGCAGGATGTGCTCCCTACAGAAATGCACAACTGCATATGGGTATGAGCGCATCCTGCTTTCTTATCACCACATTTTTGATGGTTTATATATATATGTATGGAGGTGTATAAACTCCATTTTAAATGTGCCTGTATTTCAACCTCAGGTCACATTTGGGTGCACCTGCTTGGCCTTGGGCTATATCAGTCAGTCTTGGGTAGGGCTCATAGACACCTCCCACCTCCCATTGCAAGCATGGCCACATGCTGGAGGTAACAGAGGAGATGTTTGTGAGTCGTCCTAATGCTCCTGTAATTGCCCACTGGCCCCTGATATCGCCCATACGGCGCAGGTAGGTGAGTGTTAGGGCCCACGGGCTACTTGAGAGACCTTGACGCTGGTGCCCGAGGCTTAAGACACGTCCTCCTAGTAGGATATGTCGAACTAACTCTCAATTTTTAACATCAGTGTGAGGGTTTAGTGTTACGGCAGCGTGCACCTATCTCTGGTTCTGTGTTTGTTCTGAATTCTTGCCACATCCACATAAATTTCATCTTATGTAGGATGTCCATTGTGGTACTTGTAGTCCGTTGCTGGCATCATCCATTGTATGCATTTTTTGCTGGTGATTGCCATTAGCAACGGACTACAAGTGCAGGATGTGCTCCCCTACAGAAATGCACAACTGCATATGGGTATGAGCGCATCCTGCTTTCTTATCACCACATTTTTTGATGGTTTATATATATATGTATGGAGGTGTATAAACTCCATTTTAAATGTGCCTGTATTTCAACCTCAGGTCACATTTGGGTGCACCTGCTTGGCCTTGGGCTATATCAGTCAGTCTTGGGTAGGGCTCATAGACACCTCCCACCTCCCATTGCAAGCATGGCCACATGCTGGAGGTAACAGAGGAGATGTTTGTGAGTCGTCCTAATGCTCCTGTAATTGCCCACTGGCCCTGATATCGCCCATACGGCGCAGGTAGGTGAGTGTTAGGGCCCACGGGCTACTTGAGAGACCTTGACGCTGGTGCCCGAGGCTTAAGACACGTCCTCCTAGTAGGATATGTCGAACTAACTCTCAATTTTTAACATCAGTGTGAGGGTTTAGTGTTACGGCAGCGTGCACCTATCTCTGGTTCTGTGTTTGTTCTGAATTCTTGCCACATCCACATAAATTTCATCTTATGTAGGATGTCCATTGTGGTACTTGTAGTCCGTTGCTGGCATCATCCATTGTATGCATTTTTGCTGGTGATTGCCATTAGCAACGGATTACAAGTGCAGGATGTCTCCCTACAGAAATGCACAACTGCATATGGGTATGAGCGCATCCTGCTTTCTTATCACCACATTTTTGATGGTTTATATATATATGTATGGAGGTGTATAAACTCCATTTTAAATGTGCCTGTATTTCAACCTCAGGTCACATTTGGGTGCACCTGCTTGGCCTTGGGCTATATCAGTCAGTCTTGGGTAGGGCTCATAGACACCTCCCACCTCCCATTGCAAGCATGGCCACATGCTGGAGGTAACAGAGGAGATGTTTGTGAGTCGTCCTAATGCTCCTGTAATTGCCCACTGGCCCCTGATATCGCCCATACGGCGCAGGTAGGTGAGTGTTAGGGCCCACGGGCTACTTGAGAGACCTTGACGCTGGTGCCCGAGGCTTAAGACACGTCCTCCTAGT
>CM065594.1:240978642-241138325 GCA_033119425.1 Bufotes viridis | reverse complement strand
GTCAAATGAACATGGATGTGTGAATAAGACCTTAGTCAGTATAAGTGTGCAGAGTCTTCATCACTAGTCAGACCATACATGGAGTACAGTGTACAGTTCTGGGCTCCTGTGAACAAAACAGACATAACAGAGCTGGAGAGGGTTCAGAGGAGGGCAACTAGAGTAATAACTGGAATGGGGCAACTACAGTATCCAGAAAGTTTATCAAAATTAGGGTGATTTACTTTAGAAAAAAGACGACTGAGGGGAGATCTAATAACTATGTATAAATATATCAGGGGTCAGTACAGAGATCTCTCCCATCATCTATTTATCCCTAGGACTGTGACTGTGACGTGGGGACATCCTCTGCATCTGGAGGAAAGAAGGTTTGTACACAAACATAGAAGAGGATTCTTTACGGTAAGAGCAGTGAGACTATGGAACTCTCCGCCTGAGGAGGTGGTGATGGTGAGTACAATAAAGGAATTCAAGAGCGGTCTGGATGTATTTCTGGAGTGTAATAATATTACAGGCTACAGCTACTAGAGACGGGTCGTTGATCCAGGGAGTTATTCTGATTGCCTGATTGGAGTCGGGAAGGAATTTTTCCCCCCTAAAGTAAGGAAAATTGGCTTCTACCTCACAGGGTTATTTTTTTGCCTTCCTCTGGATCAACTTGCAGGATAACAGGCCGAACTGGATGGACAGATGTCTTTTTTCAGCCTTATAAACTATATTACTATGTTACTTTAAAACCAACATATAAAATAACACAACATAATAAGTAATACAATAAAAATAAGGAGAGGTTAAATTCTAGCAGACTGTAATGCAACATTAATGATCAAATTGTTTAGCATAAAAACAATATTTGGTAAAATGGTAATACCTGAATTGATCCAATGCAGCAGGTACTTTGATGCCAGTTTTCTCCCCTTTTTATACCCATTACTCAGCCTCAATCAAGGAAATGTTCCGTGTTACATAACTAGCACCTCCTCTTTTGTACAATGTCCTTGAGTAAATAGCTGTTGGCAAGTTGTGGAAAGTTTCCATTAGCCGGTTTCATAAAAACATTTTGTTATAAAACATTTTCCATATTTAATTAAAATGGGTCAAGTCTAGAGATGAGTGAATTTGTTACAAAAAAAATTGGTCAGTTTTGTCTAAATTTCCACTGTGATTCGATGTGGGTACAAATCGATTCCACCTGAATCAAATGAGCTTTGATTTCCTGAAAAAATCTATAGAATCAGATTTTTTGTATAACTATGGGTCAAACTTTGATTCTACAAAATCATTTAGCTCATCTCTGCTCATGTCCATTTTAAGGGGGCAAATAACACAGTGCATTTAAATCACCAACTGTATCCGATGTATCCTTTTTCATGCTATTAAAGCAATGGCCGGACTGGGGGGGGCGAAGCCCTTTAGGGGAGGCCCCCATGACGGGGGGTTTGGTTAGGGAGCCCAGGAGCTCGTGGGTTTGGTGTGTGAAGCTAGAGGAAGGGGGGAGGGGGCTAAAGGGTAGAATGGGTTAGGATAGGTCAATTTAAGATTAGGGGGGAGGAGTAAAAAGGGGTTAAATACTGCTGGGAAGATGAAGGAGGGAGCCATTTTAGGTGAGAGGGAAGCTGGCAACACCGTGGCGACCATGGACAGATTTGAGGCGGCAATCCGTGAATTGCGGGCAGCAGCGGAGGTGAGGGGCCCAGCTTGGGCCCAGGAGCAAGTACAGCTGCTGCTGAGGGGGCGGGTGAGGATCCCGTTCCGCCTCACCCACCCGTGGCACGGCCGCGGCGGACCAGGCCGCCGGCGCGCTTTCCCCATCTTCCTCCCCCCTCGGGCTCAGCGCCGTATCCGGAGCCCTCGCGGGACCCTCCATGTCGGGTGCCGTTGGTGCCAGCTCCATCCAGGCCCCGACGTGGGAGGAATCCTACCTGTAGGCGGAGCCTCGGGGGTGGCCGGGCCCGGCCATCTCCTTCTTCTAGTGGGGACATCGGGGGATCAGGAGCTGGCACTGCGGGCGTCTCTGTAACCCCTGGCACAGAGGCGGCCCCTCGGCGTGGGAGGACTAGTTTCCAGCACGGGGCTGCTGCATGCTTGGTGTCCGGTGGCAGCAGGCTCGCCCCCAGGAGCTCGTGTGGGGAAGAAGTTAACCCCGGCATCCCTGGCCTGCCCAGGGCTGGGGGACAGGACACAGCAGGACACAGCAGGACCTCAGAAGCAAGACCAGCAGGGGAAACATGCTGCAGATCTGGTGCATGCCTTGTCAGGAGGCAAGGTGAAGACCCGGAATCAAGCTCCATCGGCCAGCCAGAAGATGAAGTCTCAGGATCGGTCAGCACGGCGCAGATGAGAGGTCATCCGGATTCCGGACCTGCGGCTGGTGGGCACACAGCACCCAGGCAGCCAGGTGAGATTGCTTGGGGATCTCTTGCGCAGGTAGTGCAGGGTATGGGGGCTGGGGGGGGAGGTGGCCCTCAGTTAGATTGGAGCACAGGTTTGGGGCAAGTTTTGGGCGGATTGGCTGGGCTGGTGGCTAGTTGGGGGACGAGCGGGGGGACACCTTCGCAGGCCTGGGGTGTACAGGGCTTGGCGGCAGGGGAGCAGCGGGGGGGGGGGTTTACCGGGCGCGGGGGCGTCAGTACAGGCGGGGGCGGAGGTGGAGGAGGATAATGTGCCGCTGGATGATAAGGCAAAAGGGGAAGTTTACGTCTGCTTTGAGGGCCCGCTGGGGGCTCACTTGAAGCCAGAGGTTAGGGAGCGGATATGGAAGGGGGAATATGTGGAGATATTTTCCCTGCTTCCTTTAGAAAGGTTCAATTTAGACAGAGTTCGCAGGGATGAGGGGAAAAAAGAGGAGGAGGAGAAACGCCGTTTTAGATTGATACCGCGGACGTTTGCAAATTGGTTGCAGGCGTTTGCGATATTGGCCAGCGTGATTGGGGAGAAGACGCCGGAGGCCTGTTCGGGCCTTTTTTGTTATTTAGACGCAATTGGGGAGGCTTACCGGGTGTACGGGGGAGTTGCGTGGTTAAGATATGACGAGCAGTTCCGTCAGCGGAAAGCAGTACGTCCGGAACTACGGTGGGACCACAAGGATATTGCTTTGTGGTTGAAAGTTACAGCTCCGGTTCGCTCTGGGCAGCCCTTTCGGGGGGAGGGGAGCGGCGGGGGGACATTCAGTACGGCAACAGCCTCAGCTAAGGGTTTGTGTTTCGCCTTTAATGAGGGAAACTGTAGATTTGGGGTTAAATGTAAATTTAAACACGAATGTTCGGGTTGTGGGGGAAACCATGGGGCAGCGAGATGTTTCAGAAGCGGGAGACAGAGAGGGGGGGATGTTAATGGAAAAGGGGGTGACACCGGTGAGACTGGTAAAGATGCAGCCCTACCTAGATAGGTACCCTGATAGGGAAGCTGCGTTGTTGTTGGGATCAGGTTTTTTGGAGGGTTTCAAGATTCCGTTTGTGCCTGGGGGTGCTGTGTTGCTCAGGAGGAATTTGCGGTCGGCCAGGGAGCATCCGGATGTGGTGGGAGAGAAGCTGGGGAAGGAGGTATCGCTGGGGCGGATGGCGGGTCCGTTTTCAGAGCCGCCCATGTTTAATTTGCGGGTGTCACCGCTGGGGGTGGTCCCAAAAAAAGAGGCGAATAGGTTTCGCCTTATCTATCACCTGTTGTTTCCGAAGGGTTCTTCAGTTAACGACGGTATTGACCCAGCGTTTTGTTCTGTGGTTTATACGTCATTTGACACGGCAGTGGGTTGGGTTAAACGTTTCGGGAGGGGGGCTCTCATGGCAAAAACGGACATCGAGGCTGCGTTTAGGTTATTGCCGGTTCATCCTGAGTGTCAGCATTTGTTGGGGTGTTTTTGGGATGGGGTTTTTGTAGATCGTTGTCTACCCATGGGGTGTTCGCTGTCGTGTGCCTACTTCGAGGCGTTCAGCACGTTTTTGGAGTGGGCAGTCGTGGACTCGTCAGGTTGTGAATCGTTGATTCATTATCTGGACGATTTTTGTGTATCGGTCCCCGGGCTCGCAGGTTTGTGCATTGTTGTTGGAAACGTTGCGATCTCTTTTGATATGTTTGGCGTCCCATTGGCCGACGGAAAGACGGTGGGCCCGGTAACGGAATTGAGCTTCCTAGGGATAGTTATAGATTCGGTGAGAATGGAGTGTAGGTTGCCGGGGGATAAGCTGGAAGATTTGAAGGGGCTGGTGGCTAGGGCTAGACGGGTGAAGAAGTTGCAGTTGAGGGAGCTTCAGTCGCTGCTCGGGAAGCTGAGTTTCGCTTGTCGGATCATGCCCATGGGCCGGGTGTTCTGTAGGCGCTTGGCGCAGGCGACCGCAGGGGTGGTAGCCCTGCATCATTATATTCGGTTAGGGAAGGAATTGCGAGCGGACTTGCTGGTGTGGAACTCGTTTCTGGACCAGTATAACGGTCGCTCGTTGTTCATGGGCGAAGTTGTTGATTCATTTGATTTTGAATTGTTTACTGACGCGGCTGGGGGTTCGGGTTTTGGAGCCTTCTGTGGGGGCCAATGGTGTGCGGGTAGTTGGCCGGCTGGGTGGGTGGAGCGGGGCTGGGTTAAAAATTTGGCCTTATTGGAGTTATTCCCCATTGTGTTGTCAGTTCTGTTATGGGGAGGTCGTTTCAGGGATAAGAAGATACGTTTTCACTGCGACAATATGGGGGTGGTTCAAGCGATCAATGGCTTATCTGCCTCGTCGCCGCTAGTGGTGCGATTGCTGCAGCGTTTGGTGTTGGAGTGCTTGTCGCTCAATGCTTGGGTTGTGGCGGTGCATGTGCTGGGTGCGGACAATTGTATTGCTGACGCCCTTTCTCGTTCGCAGTGGGAGCGGTTTCGGCAGTTAGCTCCGGAGCGGAAGCGGTTGGTTTGGAGTGTCCGGCTTGCCTGTGGGACCTGTTGGAGAAACCTTAACGGGGCTCATCCAAGCTTCGTTGGCGCCGGGTACGTGGGCAAAGTATCAGAGGGCCTGGCATGCTTGGGAGGATTGGTGTACCAGTTTGGGAGGGGGGAATGAGGAGTTGGAGTTTTTATTGTTAATGTTTTTGGGCCACTGTAGAGAGGAGGGTTGGTCGGTAAGTAAGATTAACGGTTATATGGCAGGGATAGCGTTTGGTCTCCGGTTGCGGCGTATGGTGGATGATACGAAGTCTTTTTTGGTGGTTCAGGCTCTAAAAGGGTGGCGTAGATTGGGGAAAGGGGTGGACGGTAGGAGGCCGGTGTCGTTCGAGTTATTGCTTCGGTTGGGAAGTCAATTGCCGGGGGTTTGTAGTTCAGAGTGGGAAGTCCGGTTGTTTCGTCTGGCATTCTCTTTAGCGTTTTTTGGTGCAATGCGGTTGGGTGAGCTTGTTTGTCCATCGGTTAGCAAGATGGGGGGGCTTTTGCGGGAAGATGTTGATGTGTTTGCGGATAGGGTGGAGTTTGTGATCCGTCGGTCGAAAATGGATGTGGTGGGGCGGGGTGGTAGAGTGGTGCTTTTCAGGATTGGGGGTTGTGATATGTGCCCTGTTCAATGTTTGCAAGACTACGGGGCAGGGACTGTTGGGGCGGTAGCCCCTTTGTTGGTGCATGCTGATGGCACCTTCTTATCCCGGTTTCAGTTTTCAGCGGTATTTCATAAGTGTTTGGACCGGGTGGGGTTGGAAAGGGAGGGTTACTCCAGCCATTCCTTCAGGATTGGGGCTGCAACGGAAGCGGCAAGATTGGGCCTTGGGGGTGAGGTTATCAAGCGGATTGGGCGTTGGGAATCAGAGCGGTTTCGGTCTTACGTCCGGTTAGATCGCTTGTAGGTTTTCGTGGGGATGAGAAGACTGTGGGTCAGGGGATTGTGAGTTAGGTATGCAAAAGCTGCGGTATTGTTCGTGTACTTTTCTCGTTGCAGATGCGGCACCTGCTCTGGTGTGGATCCTGGGGCATTCCTACGTCTGCTGGGGGGCCGTCCGGGCAGCGGTTCGGCCGGATGGCCGGCAGTTGGGATTTGGTAGAGAGTCAACGGTGGTAAGGTGGATTGGACGTAGGGGCATGGTTTGGAAAGGGGTGTTGCCAGAGGTACATCGATTTGTGCGGATGGACAGGGCGCCTGATGTGTTAGTGGTTCACGCGGGAGGTAATGATTTGGCGGCGAGGCCTATTCGTGAGTTAATAAAGGAGGTCAAGTGTGATTTTTTGCGGCTATGGTCACTGTTCCCCGGTATGGTGACTGTGTGGTCAGATATAGTCCTGAGGAGGGTTTGGAGGGACGCTCGTTCGGTGGAGGCGGTCAATAAGGCTCGGGTGAAGGTAAATAGGGCGATAGGGCGCTTTATGGCACGGAACGGAGCGGTGGTGGTCAGGCATCGAGAGTTGGAGAGTGGAGTGGAGGCTTTTTGGAGGTCGGACGGGGTGCACTTGAACGCCGTGGGGGTGGATTTGTGGAACCTGGCACTACAGGACGGTATTGAGGTTGCCCTGAGGTTGTGGAGGAACGCCCGGAGTTGAGAGGGTCAAATCCGGGCGTCGGTGGCGGTGGGGGGGGGGGTCCTTGGAGTTGGTTATAGTGGAATTTGAGGACATTGGGGGGGCCCCACGGTTGGGGCTGGACTCCCAGGTGTACCGAGCGGTTGTGGTGAATTGAAGGGGGGGTCATTCGGTGGTGCCTTTGAGCTTAGGGTAACGGCTGGAGGCAAGAATGGCTCACCCTGGTTCGGCAGCTCGAGGTTTTGGGGCTTCAAGGACCTTCCCCCCCATTGGGTTACGTTATTAGGTTATTTATTATTATTATGGTTATTGTTGTGGTTATTTATGTATTTATGCTTAATAAACGGCTGCTGTGGCCTTTACATTTCCAAACGGTGGTCTGAGTTTTATGTGGGTTCGAGGTGGTGAGGGGGAGATGTAAGGGAGGTTGGTGGGGGACGCAAGGAAGTGGAATAAGTTAAGAAATGGGCAAGCTAGGCTTAACCAATACCCCCGTCAAGCATCATACAGGCAGGGACATCATACAGGCAGGGGGCGCTAAGTATCACCTTCTAAATTAATGACATCATATATTTGATAAGCTTGCTAGGCATGTTAACCCCTTCACGGCTGCCATACGGCTATATACGTCCTATCTGCACATACCCCGTGCAGATAGCATGTATACAAACGTTATGGCAGCTCTTTAATCCAAGAGCTGCAAAATGCTTGGATTAAAGCTTCTGCCCCTGGACTTCCGCTGACAGTGTAGAGTCTGGTAATGCCAGCAAGGGACCAATCAGAGTGGTCCCTTGCCGGCGATCGATCCAATTGGTCAGTCTATGCAGACTCACCAATCGGAGCGCAGGTGCAGCAATGTAAAAATGTTTCAGGCTCTGATGCGCACTCTGTAGATCAGAGACTGAAATCAGGCATTAGCAGATCTATGTCCCCTGATGTATAGTGCCTGCCCCATCTGTGCGCCATAATGTGTCCTGCCAGCCCCTTCTGTGCCCTCTACTTGATCAACGCCAGCTGCGAATCTGTGCCCCCCCCGCCTTTAACTTAGTAAATTTAAAAAATAAAATAATTATAAATTAAACAGAAAATAAATAGCATTTTCACCGCTCATTTATAAAAGAATAAAAATCTAAATACACTACACATAATTGATCTATAAAATGATTATGGTACTAATGTTGCATGGTAAACGCTGTGAAAATAAAAAACTGTGGTGGAATTGCAGTTTTTTTTTTTGCCTCACCTCCCCCCAAAAAATGAATAAAAAGTGATCAAAAGTCATATGCATACGAAGAATGATATCAATAAAAACTACAGCCCATCCTTCAAAAAATAAGCTCTCATATAACTATGTTGATGGAAAAATAAAAAAGTTATGGGTGTTAGATTTTTAAAAAGTGATTTTATGATATAAAAGTGGTAGAACATAAAAAAAAATGCAAATTTGGTGTTGCCATAACCATATCATCCCACAGAATAAAATTATCATATCAAATATGCCACATGAAGAACCCCATAAGAAATAAAAAACACTGACAGAAATGCAATTTTGCCTGCTTCACCTCCAAAAAATGGAATAAAAAGCGCTCAAAAAGTTATATAGACCCCAAGATTGTACCAGTAAAAATGACAGCCTGTCCTGCAAAAAATTAAGCTCTCATATACAGTAGCTACTTTGATGGAAAAATTAAAAAAGTTATGGGTCTTTGATTTGGTGATGCAAAAAAAAAAGGTTTAATAAAAAGTGATTTTATGATAGAAAAGTGGTAGAACATAAATAAAACAATATAAATGTGGTATTGCCATGACCATGTTAATCCACAGAATAAAATTATCTTATCAAATATACCACATGGAGAACCCCATAAAAAAATAAGAATAAAAATACAAAAACACTGGCAGAATTACAATATTAGTCCACTTCACCTCACAAAAAATTAAATAAAAAGCGATCAAAAAGTCATATGTACTCAAAAATTCAGGATATGAGCTGAGCGCTGCAATTGGCCAGCGCTCCAGCCCTGGGAGAAGGAGACGCCCAGGGCAAAAGAAGATGTCTCCGCCCCAGGCAAAATTGGAGAAGCACAAGCGCCGGTACCGGGGGCTACAGAGGACGAACGGAGCGCACCCAGGGATACAAGTAAGTGCAGGGTCATCCCTAGGTGCCGCTCTGCATGTACATACCTTTGCCTAATAAACTGTGGACCAGTGAAAGGTCCTCTTTAAGTTACTTTTTCTTGTAAAAAATATAACCGGTAATTTTTCATTTTCACAGCCAAGTGTTTCTAAATATTATAAAACCACTCTGAGGTAAAAGTGGTCAGTAAACCCCTCAATAATTTCTTTGAGGGGTGTAGTTTCCAAAATGGAGTCATTTTTGGGGGGTTTCTTCTGTAGGGGTACCTTAGTGTGCCTTCAAATTAGCCACTCCAGCAAAATCTGGTCCTTTTCTTCTGAGAATTGCCCTGTGCCGTTACAGCTGTTTACTAACATAAATGAATCAGGGTAATAGATATTGAGGTTCGTTTTGCTGTTAACCCTTGCTGTGTTATAGGAAAACTTGGATTAAAATTAAAAATCTGCACAAAAACTGAAAATTTTAATTGTTAAGCCTGGTCGCGAAGGTGAAAAATGGCTTGGTCTTGAAAGGGTTAAATACGTTTTCCTTCCCTGCATCACTTTGTGAATGCCGTCCATGTACAGTATACCAATAATTTATGAGTCCTCATTTCTCTTAACAGTTTTCAAAACATGCATAAAAATAATTATCCACTTGGAGCATGGCCTGACTGGAGAGTTATTTGCTCTGTAACTCCTGTGTTGTTCTCCTGTAATTATCCAGCATCTGACAATTGTAGCTAGCCAATCTGCCTATAGTCCACTTTGGAGACCATTCTGACCCTGTGGATCCCTCAAGTTGCAAATATAAACCAACAAGACAAGAGAGACAAGGAGAGGAAGAAGGGTCCACTCGCTACACCAGCAAAACAATCTGGCAACTCTGCTAAATCAGTAAACATAATGACCAGGTTGGAGCAGTTCGCGCAGTTTGCTCCTTCCATTCCTAATTGTGGAGAGTGAAGTTGATTATGGAACATCTGTGGGGAGACAAGCTGTGGCCCAGGCCACTGTGGACTGAGGAGATGGAGGAAAGGACAGGTCTATTCCCGGTGCTTGCTTTGTGGCAGGAAACAACTCCTCATTGTCGGGATTTGTGAATTTCTAGTGCTCCTTATAAAGTTGACTGACCTACACCTAGGCAACATTGGCGCGACATTGAAAAATGGTCATCACACAGCTGTTTTTAGCACTAAATAAAGTCTACTGGACTATTCACATGGGCGTTTTTTTTTTTTTTTTAAACGGCTAGGGAATATCAGCATTCAAAAAATAGGACATGTTCTATTTCATGGCCAGACAGACGTCATTGGATGGGGCCCATTTTTAATGGCAGTATAGACAGGAGAGCACCCTTTTAAATGGATACAAGGGCCTTTCAGGGGTTAAAACAATCACCTCAACCACTTGAATGTGCAGGGACACTTGCTCTTCGAACCCTCGCTACTCACTGGATGCAGCAGGGCCTGCACTCCCAGCATGATGGCCATGAAAATAGCCATAATAGGACATGTCCTATTTTTATGGAGCTATGCACTGGCCGTATGAATACACATTGACTTCAATTGTTTCTAAAAATGGCCATTAGTAGCCATAGTATGGTGGAGGAGAACGTGGGAGGGGTGAGGGTTTGAATTTGTTTGTAGAAAAAGATCTAGGAAAAGTTGATCTTGATCAGCAAGTTTGATGACTTGGAAAATAGACTTTGGAGGAATACCCTTAGATTGGTGTGGGTCTCTGAGAATGCAGGAGGTCCAAACACTAGAAAGACTTTTGAGACCTAGCTCCAGGCCGAATGCGGAAAGGACTCACTGTCATATTTATTTGGAATTGACAGAGCACAAATGGTGCTATTCCGCTATTCCCACTAGATCTATTTTATTCTAGATCCTGCATATTAGAGACAGAGATAAGTCTCAGAAAAGTAAGAGATCAGAGAGACCTCATCATTAATGGCAGCAAAGCATCTATTTTTCCAGACTTCTCAGTTTAAAGGGTTTATCCGAGACTAAAAAATGTCCCCCATATGCCCGGGCCCCTCACACTGAATATACTTACCAGGCTCCCCACTCCCTGCACCACTCCTGGCCCCCGCACCACCGCGGCAGCTTCTCCCCATGCTCAGATAAAAACATCTGGTGTCAGGAAGGGGAAGCAGCCAATGGCAGGCGGTGACGAGCACAAGCCTCCCCAGCATCGTGGATGACACTAGGGAGGCTTGTCCCCGTCACCGCCTGCCATTGTCTGCTTCCCCCGACACTGGATGTTTTCCACGCATGGGGAGAAGTTGCAGTGGCGGTGCAGGGACCAGGAGCAGCGCAAGGAGCAGAGAGCCACAAGTATTTTCAGTGTGAGGGGACTGGGCATATGGGGGGCATTTTTTAGTCTCAGATAACCCCTTTTAGTTCAGAGGTGTAGGCCGGGCAAACATCCAGGATGACTGACGTTGATAGAGTTGCAACTTCCTGACTCTATAATTATCCATCTAAGCTGAGCTCTGCAACTCCTTTGTAGTAATGATTGATAACGGGGTATTTCATCCTCTGTTTTGGGGTTCCCCTCTTCTAACCACGGAGGTTTAAAAGGTTTGGCTCTTTACTTCTCCTGTTGTTAATTAACTTGCTGCTCCTTCCATTTACAGTTGTTGTGCATGACATCACTAATAATGGCATTACTAATAATGCATTGTGTTCGGTAAGGCACCAGGCTGGACAGTCCCCTATCTCCCCTTCTCTTCACCATCTCCATAGAGCCTCTGGTATGTTTAGTTAGGGCTGTTTTTCACAATGTAGGTTTGCCAAATGGAGGAATATGTTCTCTGTAAAGGCACAATATGTTGTTATATATAGGAGACCTTGGAGATTCTATTAATCCCATTATTAGTATCATTTTAGGGTTTGGGAAGAGGTCTGATCTCAGAATTAATTAGAAAATGTCTGTCCTTCTTCCCTTGGATTAGATGCCCTCCCATATTGAAATGGACCACATGCATGCAAATTGTTTAGGGGTTCAAATACTTAGGAATTATGATTCCCACCAGACCTGGTGATTATATTTATAACAATGTGGAGCACCTTCTTTCTAACTTCTTGGGGAAAATCAATGTTTGGTTCAAATTGCCCTTGTAGTCAATCAGGAGTAACCTGCTAAACATGCCCCATCAGTAGGGATAGCCTTCAAACATGCTCAAAGACCTCAGGCCGATCTCTGTTGAGCAATGGTCAAAAATACTAGCCTACATTCTTAAGCTGTCAATGTGCAAAGCTCAGCAAGTGTCACAGTTGCTCCTGGTGCTTAGAGTACTTCAAATATCAGCTGGTGGCTGGTTCATGCAACTTTATATCTACACTACTCCTCTATTTGTTAAGATGGCTGGACCATTGTGCAAAACAAGCAATTTTTACCATTTGTGTCACCACTGGTAAAATATACGCGTCTCGCGTATTTGCTTCGTCAGAAGGAGAGCTCTCCTCCTGACGAAGCAAATTCGCGAAACGCGCGTAGAGGGGGCGCAATTCCTGCATAGGAGTACCAGAGATTATTCAAGGGTATGTGACCTCGGTGTATTTATGTTTGTCATACTGGTCAGCTAGGTTTATTTGTTCATTGAGAAGGATATAGCATGTTATGTTTAGTGATGCCTGTTGGTACTACATCTGCGATTAACTTTACATGAATATTTACTAGCTGTGTTGCAGTGAGTAGGAGGATGTATAATCGGGGTTAGGATAGAGTTAAGATAACTGTGGATGAGTCATATGAAGTAAATTTACCCTTGGTATAACTTATTTGCAGGATATTATGGCGCTTTTATGAATGGTTTCCCATATATAATATATTGTTGTGTATGTTTTTATTAATATATTTAATAAACTATTTATTTTAATGGAACTTTGTGCCATCCGTATTTTTGAGATTTAGATAGTGAACTGTAGGATAGCGTTCCAGTACGGATATATTGATCTAACTCAGATAGGATTGGTTATATAAATAAAGATTATTATAAGATTCATCACTTTCTTAATAAAATTAGCTTCAAAAGCCAAAACTGGAAAGTGAGAAGGTGCGCATAGGATAAGTATGTACTGTGTGAATGACTTAAGGTTGGATTGTAATGCTCACCTTTTTGTGTTGTGCTACACTAGGCACAACACTAATAAAAAGCCTTTTTGTGGTAGTGGTCATCAGTCTGTTCATAGAGGTTCTAATAAAATAAAGAAGTTATCCTTTTACCAATTCTGGTCATATTTCTGTGCTAAGGGATATCGCTATAAAGGAGGATTTGAAGATGTTAATGAAGTGGAACTTGATCCGAATTACAGGAAAAATTTGATTCGTCATGAATCTGAATTTCCTCGCACTTCGTGGTAGCGAATCACATTTTTTCTAAAATGGCTGCTACACATGTTACAAAGTGAAAGTAAGAAGCCCAGAAATGAGGGATCACCCATAATGCAGTGCAGCCAGCCTATCAGCAACTATCCAGCCCGGTCTTCACCATTTTACTGTCAACTTAGTGCAGGGAGAGATGTGACAGGCTGTAGGCACACTGATTAAGAAAGCCTTTAATTGTAAAATATTGGACAGGAAGAGTTGAGGGACAGTGTAGGGAGATTATAGAGAGACTTTATACACACTATAGGGAAAGAATAGGGAGAGGGCAGGGACTAATTGAACAATGTCTCCTTGGTTAACAGATAAGCAATTCTATTACACCTTGATGCACTAATTGGCGTGAAAAATCTGTCTAATACTACTGCTTTTGTGGTGTCCACATTGTTTTATATAGAGATTAGCGAATTTTTAAAAAATTCGATTCTGCTGGTTTGCCTAATTTTTTCAATAAAATTTGATTTGATCCGAATTTATTCGCAGTGAATCGCATTACAAAACCGCTATTTCCTGGCTGCAGAGAGCCTTTATTGTAGTATAAAACACTGTGCCTTGCAGTAACACGCATAGGGAGTCTGCTGTGGTAGTGAAATAATACTATGAGTCAGTATGACATGCAGATGACAGGCATCGCTCTTAGAATCACTGCACACTTCACTTATTTGGGCAGTCACCGGGCCAAAACTGACCAAAGTATGAACTCAGCCTTACAGGTCGATGTTAGAGCCAAGAAGAAGCGCACTCCTTTTACATAGTAGTCAGCTGATTTCACATAGATGTCTACAGAACCTGTTCTATTAAACGCTTATATAAGTAAAGCCCCCCCGACAGAGTGGGGAGGGTGTCAGCAGTAAGTTTGTGTTGACGTCACTGATTATTTTGCCCTTCCTCTGATCCGTCAGAACAATAAGCCTCAAAAAACAGATCCTGTCTGTTTGTTGAGCATCCACCTTCACTCGGTCAGCATTTGGTCAGGAATCCATCAGTATTGCTAATGCCAAAAAAAACAGGAGTGGATCCAAAACAGAGATGACACATGAATGGAATATTTGCATGTCTTCTGTGTTTTGTACCCACTTTTGCTTTTGGCAACCAAACCACAAGCCAATTCTGATGGGACCATACAGGCGTTACAGCTGCTACACAGACAGGATCCGTTGTACGTCTAATTTTTTCTTCCTTCTGACAGATCAGAAGAAGGGTCAAATAAATGATGATGTCAGCCAGGCCAAAAGGCAAAATAGTGGCCCAGTGAGATGTGTGGCACCAGGCGGGGACAGCATCAGAATAGTAGCTGAGGCAGGTAGCCAGAAGAAACCGGTTTCTTTTGTCAAAGTGTTGGTGTGGCACCATGGATGATCTATTCTGATGCATCAGACATTGGTGGGTGGAAATCCTGGCTGATCTATGCCTGATTCATCTTGACAAAGGTCAGTTCTTCTTGGAGTAACTATGGCCCCCGCCGCACTAAACACCAGCTCTTATACCACACTACTGGCCAGGCAGGACAGTTTCTCCAGGGCAAAAATTGGCCAGTTATGGCCACAAATCGAGTTTGGCTGCCCAGTATTCCAGCGGATCTTCAATGACGGCTGGAAGGGTTCACTTCAAGTATGCCACCACCTGCTGGTTCAAGTTCTGCTCTATGTCTAGCTGCTGGTGAGTAGTTTCTTCACTATGCGGGTGAAGAAAGCTGCTCATCAGCGACACTAGACTCAGGCTGCTGCTGAGGGAGCTGGTTCTTCTCCTGCCACCTCACCCCTCCCCAACAGCCATGGCGCAGTTAGACAGCGGCCAACTGACTACATAGGATCTCTTCATAGTAGTTCAGTTTGCCCCCCCTCTCAGCGGGTGTAAAAAAGGCCCCCATTTTGGACTGGTACTGGGGGTCCCACAAGGTTGAAATCCAGAAGTATTCCCTCTGCCGAATAGTGACAATTCGGCTGTCACTACGCATGCAAGTGAGCATGCATCAGGCCATTTGTGCGAGGGACTCGGAGGGACTCCCTGCCTCAATCTCCACTGCATACTGGCACGGTGTGTCTGGGTCCTTGGCATCGTCATCCTCATCGCCCTGTAGCTCCTCTGGCTGCTCCTGCTCCTCCTTTCCTGTCACCTGTGTAGAAAAACCACCCATTTCGCTACACATTGCTTGTGCTCCAATGTCGTCCTCCACCCCCCTCCTCCTCCAGTTCAGCCCCAACAGGGCTCATGTGGCCATGAGATGTAGTCCTGGCGACTGACAAATAATGTGGCTTCCTCAAAGGGCCTGAGCAAACGGCAGTTGTCACGCATGAGCTGCCACTGACTGACATCAAAGTTACACAGGGGAGTACTCCTGTCCGATTGGATCATCAAGAAATCTTTTTTGGCCTTTCTCTGTTCGTATAGTCGGTCCAACAAATGGAGGGTGGAATTCCAACGGGTGGAAACGTCGCATATCATATCAGCCTTTGTTGGGGGATGCCGTTCTGCCGCTGCAGCTCAAGGAGGGTGTGCTTTGTGGTGTACGAGTTTTTAGGATGTCTTGCAGATTGGTCGAAGACTTCAGGAACAGCTTGACGACAACCAGATTGAACACGTGTGCCATGCAGGGAGCATGGCTCAGCTTTCCTTGACGCAAAGCCGACACCATGTTCTTCCCATTGTCGTTTACCATGGCTCCGATTTTGAGTTGTTGCGGAGAAAGCCAGCATTCGATTTCTTGATGAAGGACAAGGAGCAGTTCCTCCCCCGTGTGACTCCGTTCGCCCATGCAAACAAGGTGCAAAACAGTGTGACACCGCTGTGCCCTGCACATGTGGTATGCTGAAGGGGCACTGTGAATTGTCCCTGCAGTGCAGGCTGAGGACACGGTGGAGGATGAGGAGGCAGAGGAGGACATTGTCACAGGACCAACAGCGTGATAACGTGGAGGCGGAAACGGCGTCACCTGGCCAAGTTGCTGGTGTGGCTGTGCAGGAATCACATTCACCAATTGGGCCGTAAAGTACATGTATTGTCCCTGACCGTAGTTACAGCTCCACATGTCAGCGCTGCCGTGCACTTTAGCAGACACCGACAGGCTCAAGGACTGGCCCACCTTCTGTTCTACATGTCTGTGCAGGGCTGGTACTGCCTTTTTGGCAAAGATGGCTTGAGACTCTCCACCTCGGCTTGGCACAAGCCATCAGTGCTACTGTATGAAAGGTGCAAAGTCCACCACTTGAAAAGGGAGGGACTGCAGCACCAGCAACTTGGCCAGAAGCACGTTCAGCTTCTTAGACATTGGATAAGTGTACGCATACTGTTGTCTCTTGGCAATCGCTTCGGTGATCGGTTGCTGACAGAATGACTGACGAGGAGTAGGAGGAGCAGTAGCATCAGGACCAGCAGATGATGGGAAGGACAGGCAGCTTCCTTCGGCTAAGGTGGTGGAGCCTTGACTGCCTGAAATTGGCTGCGTGCCACTGGGTGACGCAGCGGTTGCTGCGGCAGGCTGGACCACCACATCGGAGCCACGGTTCTCCCAGGCCACTTTATGGTGACGCTGCATATGTTGACGCAGGGCTGTGGTGCCAACATTGGCACCCTGGCCACGCTTCACCCACTGCCCACAGATTCTACATATGGCCATGTTCACCTCCTCCGACGGCTTAACAAAAAACTGCCACACCACCGAGTAGGTGATTTTACCCCCAATACTATGCACTGACTGACTGCTACCGCCGCTGCCTCCGTGAGCTCGTACACCGCTACTTCCTCGGCACGTAGGCTCCTGCAAAGCAGGTGGTCTACCCCGGGCATGTTTGGCTACCGACCTCCCACTGCTGCTACCATGCTGACTCCAGGGCACGCTAGTGACTTAATAGCAACGCCGCTGTCTCACGGGCAAACTGCCACCCTCTTATCTCAATGATGATGAAGCCCCTTCGTCACCCGGCTCCCAAGTGCGATCAGCTACATCATCATCAACGAGTACTGTCTGCACGTCACTGATGTCCTCCTTAACCGTCTCTGGGTCAGGAGCCTGACCGCTCGCAACACCAGCTCCCACGCCACTCTCCTCATCATTACTTGCCTGCCTAGTGGAGGAAGCTGCGGATGTCTCCTCCACAACTTGGCTTGCCAGTAACTGCTGACTGTCTTCTAGTAGCTCGTCCTCACTGTATAGTGGAGCTGAGACCACAGCATACAATACTTCTCTGGCTGAGGGAACAGAAAAGGACAGAGGCAGGTTGAGGACAGGTGAGGGCACAGGGCCTGCTCCCGGGCCTTGCCAACTAAGGGTTGTGTATGTAATTTACTCACTTCACCACACAACAGCTAATAAGCCCTTTTTTTCCCACTAGTACACACAAAAAAGGGCTTTAGAACATATAACTGCACTGCTGAACAACAAATATATTTTTCTTTTTTCCACTTTTCCACTCCACAAAAGGGCTTTGGAACATATAACTGCACCGCTAAATGGCAAATATTTTTTTTTACTTTTGCCACTAATACACGACAACAAGGGCTTTATAACATATAACTGCACCGCTGAACGACAAATATATTTTACTTTTGCCACTAATATACGACAAAAAGGGCTTTAGAACATATAACTGCAACGCTGAACGGCAAATATATTTTACTTTTGCCACTAATACACGACAAAAAGGGCTTAAGAACATATAATTGCACCGTTGATCGGCAAATATATTTTACTTTTGCCACTAATACACGACAAAAAGGGCTTTAGAACATATACCTGTACAGCTGAACGGCAAATATACAGTATTTAACTTTTGCCACTAATACACGACAAAAAGGGCTTTAGAACATATAACTGTGCCGCTGAACAGCAAATATATTGTTCTTTTTGCAAATAATTCACGACAAAAAGGGCTGTAATTTTTGCACTTCACCACACAATGGCTAATAAGGCCTTTTTTCCCACTAATATAAGCCATAAAATGCTTTAGAACATATGACTGAACCGCACAAGGGCAAATAAGACATAGAAATATTTATTTGTAATAAACCCTGTTAACAGCACTTGCACCCCAATAACAAGAATGGTTTGCTGGAATTACAGAGCTGTATAATGGCAATTTGGGTCCCCAGTCAGTGCAGCAAGGTGTAATAGGATTGTTCCTATTACCCAGGCTGTAACATTCCCTACTGAACCGTGTTCTACATAAATGCTGTGGAATGATTTCCAAGATGGCTGAGGCTTTTTATAGGGCTGTGACTTTACAGGGCTGGCTGGCTGCTCATTGGCTGCATGCATGGCATTACGGGTCCTCACACGTGCAGCAGCCATTTTAGGAAAAAATGCTATTCGTTACCACGAAGCGTGAGGAAATTCGGATTCGGTGCGAATCGATTAATTCCTGAAATTCGGATCGAATTCCACTTTGTCAGCTTCGATTCGCTCATGTCTAGTTTTATGCATATGTAATTCTCGCCTTGATTCTCTAATTGGGGTTAAAAAAAGGTCTAATACTCCTGCTATACAGATGTCCACATTGTGTTATAGATAAGAAATTCTATAAGCCTTGATTCTGTAATTGGGGTGAAAAAAAAGCACTCTAGTACTACTGCTTTTGGGGTGTCCACATTGTGTTATAGATAAGTCATTCTATAATGCCTTAAATCCTGTAATTCCATCAGGGCTTGGTTATGTAATTGGGGCAACAAAGTACTCTATTTTTCAAATTATTTTTTTTTTGCACCTTGTTTTACAGATAAGTAATTCCATTAGGCCTTGATTCTCTAATTGGGGTCAAAAAGCGGACTAATACTACTACTATCGGGGGTGTCCATATTGTTTTATACAAAAGTAATTCTATAACGCTTTAATTCTATCATTTGGGTGAAATAGTGTTTTATTTTTTCAGTTATTTGGTTTTACACCTTGTGTTAAAGATAAGTATTTAGGCCTGTAATTGGTGCAAAAAAGTGCTTAGGTTTTTACAGTGATTTTGTTTTCCACCTTGTTTTATAGATAAGTAATTTCATTAGGCCTTGATTCTCTAATAGGGGTTAAAAAGTGGTCTAATACTACCGCTGTTGTGGTATCCACATTGTTTTATACATAAGTAATTATTACATTAGGCCTTGATTCTGTTATTGGGGTGAAAAAGTTCTCTATTTTTCCACTTACTTGGTTTTACACCTTATGTTATGTATTAAGCAAAGACCTTTGCTGTATTTGTGGGAGGGGAGGCTGATTACAAGGCTATTTATAGGCACCTGTGGGCCCAGGCTGACGCCGATTCAGCTGATTTCACTACCTCTGGGTCAGCTCTAGGATACAGCAGCATCGTGTGGAGGCTCCTTACGGCTGGGCGATTGCAGAATGTCTCAGGAAGGCACTGGTATTCATGGTAGGATCGGAGTGGTTTGCACGGGACCCACGCTGCGGTCTGCAACATGTAGCGCTCTGGGTTGAAGCAGAGTTTGGGCGCTAAAGGGCCGAGCATTGGTTGTTAGTGGGCTCAAGCTATGCATGCTGTGTTTTGTGTATCAATGGTTGATTTAAAAAAATAAATAAAAAATGCAGCAGCATCATGTGGAGGCTTGTTCACACCTGGGCATCGGCAAAAAGGGCCAGGCGAATGCTGGCACTCACTGTAGGATTGCACGTATTGCGATTCGCAGTTCTCTGGGTCAAAGCAGAGTTGGGTGCTAACAGTCAAATGACGGTTGTTAGTATTTTGTCTAGCTGTTTAGGGGCTTGTTAGGGGCTATTGCATATAGTTATTGGTGTAGCATGCGCCTAGAGTAGGTATGGTCGCATGTTGTCTGATATCGGTTTCATACGTGTAAAAAAAAAAAAAAGTGTTTTCCTATTACCTGTTTTACATGTGGGGGCACATCCGCAGTTAAAGCCACACATGCAAAGTGTTGGTGGATGTATATCAGTGGTCTGTATATGGGGACACAAGCAGATCGGTCAAGGCGCCGGTATTTGAGTTCTGATGCTCTGGTAAGTGTGTTTAATCTATAAACTGTATGTTATGGGCACACATGTGTCAGCGGTTCTGTGCTAGGTTTATAAGTGCACTATATGTCGATTAATTAGCGTTGCATCATGGGTTATATTCAAACACGTTTATATTTTCTTAGATAATGTTGTGGTGACTCATTTAAAAAAAAAAAAAAAGAGAGAACCTGCAGCATTATGTGGAGGTTCGTTCGCGCCTGGGTAATGGCAGAAGGTGCCAGGCGAGTGCTGGCATTCACGGTAGGATCGGACTTGGTTACACGGTTAGTGACTTGTAGCGCTCTGGGGCGAAGGAGGTGGGGCGCTTATGGTCGAATGATCATGGTTAGGTTCGTTACCTTCAAAAGCTACGTCCGTCTGTCTGCATTTACATTTTGTCTTATACTCCATTCACTACTCGAGCTGCGTTCATGCGTTTGCTGTTGCATCACATTAATACTCTGCTCACTTTAGATTGCATTCATACGGCTGCATTATACCTTGCTCTTCATGCTCAGAGCTGGGCCCATACCATGTTTTAGGCACCACTCACATCCAGAGCTGCATTCACCCACCTGTTCTTACATCTGATGTTATATTCTGCTTCCACTTAAAGCTGCATTTTTCCCTTTCATTGCTACATCATGGTTACTCAGTATTTTCACTAGGGCAGTCAGCACACCGCTCTGATACCGCTTTCTTTCAGGTTTACGTTTCTTTCCTCGCTGGTTGTTACATTCCATAGGCCTACTTTTCTGTTTCACTTCGGTGAAAGAAAAAAAAAAAAAAAATTGGGTGCTGTTCTTTAGTCCTGGTTCGCATTCACTCAGACTGGTCTCCTGCCCCAGCTCACCATACAGTCCCTCAGCGGTCAGTGGGTTAATAGGAGTAAGTTTCCTACTATGTTTTTACGAGCTGTTCACGCGTTGTCACGATTAGGGTCTTCTCTTAGAGAATTGTAATGCCTCTGGCGCTTTTTCTCCCATCTGTTCAATTTCACGGTTGGTTTAATGTCTACCTAGGCACGGGGTTCGGTTCACTATTGTCTATGCATATCCCATCAGGTCTGGCTCCCATTTTAATTACTTATCGTCACTGTAATGTCATCTAGTTCAGTCTTGGCTTCGGGGGCCCGATGACTGCTTCAGCCTTCATGGCTCCGCGGGGTCTATGACCGTTCTTCACGTTATTCGTTAGGGGTACAATATGGTTGTAAGCTGGTTAGTGTCCTAGGTTACTGTCGAAGGGGGTCATGGTTATGCGAGTCCCCTAGTCATACTGGTGCTGCTTAAGTGGTTTAAAAAAAAAAAAAATATATATATATATAAAAAAAATAAAAAAAAATTTAAAAAAAAAAAAAAAAAAAAAAAAAAGTTTTGCATTCATGGCTACGCCATTAGAGTCTCTGATGCATGGCTTCTCCGTTTAAGTTTGACACGCATGGCCCCGCCATCAGTGTCTCTCGCGCATGGCCCCGCCATTAGTGTCTCTCGCGCATGGCCCCGCCATTAGTGTCTCTGCGCATGGCCCGCCATTAGTGTCTCTCGCGCATGGCCCCGCCATTAGTGTCTCTCGCGCATGGCCCCGCCATTAGTGTCTCTCTGCGCTATGGCCCCGCCATTAGTGTCTCTCGCGCTTGGCCCCGCCATTAGTGTCTCTCGCGCTTGGCCCCGCCATTAGTGTCTCTCGCGCTTGGCCCCGCCATTAGTGTCTCTCGCGCTTGGCCCCGCCATTAGTGTCTCTCGCGCTTGGCCCCGCCATTAGTGTCTCTCGCGCTTGGCCCCGCCATTAGTGTCTCTCGCTTGGCCCCGCCATTAGTGTCTCTCGCTTGGCCCCGCCATTAGTGTCTCTCGCGCTTGGCCCCGCCATTAGTGTCTCTCGCGCTTGGCCCCGCCATTAGTGTCTCACGCATGGCTTCTCAGTTTACATTTTACACACACAACTCCGCCATTCGAGGTCGGCTGCGTGGTCCGCCACAGTAGGTTCCATGTCTATTTCTGCCTTCAGGCCCGCTCGCATGGCTCGGTCAGCTGTGGCTCGCAATACAATTCTTCTTGTGGAGGCTCGCATGCATGGCTTTTGGCATTAGAATCTAACTCACATTATTGTTGTAGGTTGTTGGGTTTTCATCGTTTTCTTTTCAAGCAGTCGTCTCAAGCCTTCCTTTTCAGACATCACCTTCTCCTGGGTTCGCATTTTTCTCCCATTTACCCTCTCTAGGTTCTTGCTTCCCTCGCTCCCCGCTGTTACTTTCTCTTGCCCATCCTTGCATTATAGACCCACTCTCCCAGGAAGCTGACCCTGTGGTCTCATTTTTTCACGTTTCTCAAATTTCGGCTCTCAAAGGGTTGTTCAGGAAAAAATAAAAAATAATACTATGGCATCAGTTTCGTCCACAGGGAGTCCTCTCACCACTACATGTGATTTACGAAGTCTGTCACGTCTACAGACTAATAAGTCCTGTCTCACCACTACAGGCGATTTACGAAGTCTGTCACGACTACAGACTAATAAGTCCTGTCACGACTACAGGCGATTTACGAAGTCTGTCACGACTACAGACTAATAAGTCCTGTCACGACTACAGGCGATTTACGAAGTCTGTCACGACTACAGACTAATAAGTCCTGTCACGACTACAGGCGATTTACGAAGTCTGTCACGACTACAGACTAATAAGTCCTGTCACGACTACAGGCGACTTACGAAGTCTGTCACGTTACTGACACGATAAGTCCTAAGCGCGACTACAGGCACAGCATACGTAGTCTATCATGACCTTAAGCTTGTCCTGTCATAGCGGCAGGCATTGGGTGTACATTATGTCTTCATTACAGACATGCTTACTTCATCGTCAAACTCGGGCTGAGGGTGTTGGTGTCGCACCTAGTTTCTGGGTACCGGTCTATCATCCAGTAGTAGGTACAATAATAAGGCACAATATACGTAGTCTGTCACGTCTATGGACTCAACAAGTCCTATCACTACTGTAGGCGCAGCATACATAGTTTATCACGACCTTAAGCTTATTTCCTGTCACAACTGCTAGTATGGTGGGTATGTTTTCTGTCCTCATTACAGGCAACATTAGCTCGTTAATTGGATCAGCCATGTACTCGTGCTTATGGTTCCCCAGGCCTGGTGAGTCTACACATTTCACTTAATCCATTACTAGAGTTAGACGGCATCCGCCATCTTCTAACTTTTTGGGTCCTTTAAAAATAATAATAATAATTAAAGCGGTGGCCGGGGAATAAGTATAGGTGAAGTATTTTGCTACTATTAACAGGGCCCTTGGCGAATGGTTGGACTTCAATTAGGCCCTTCCATCAGATTCACCATTGTTGTTTTAGCCTGCAGCTCTCAGGATTCAGACCGTCTCGTAATATGTTCATATGTTGTTCAACATAGGAGTAAATCGTTTCTGATTACCAACCACTCTTTCAAAAGCATCAACATTAGCTACCTCCAAGAACGACGTGCCGGCGCACGTGACAAAGAGGTAAGGTACATAGAAGTCTCTGTGGTACGTACGGTATATTCCGCACCTTCATCGTGTAGTGTCTTTGCGTTCAAAGTGGGTGTCGTAATGGTATGTATATGTTTTGCTCTAAACTAAGGTCTGCTCTTTTTGGCCCCTTTAGGCTGCCCTACCGCAGCAGTTATGGCACAATTCTACTGCTTGTTGTAGATAGGTTACGTACACCTTTCTGATAGCCGATCCGACCACAAGTATTAAGCAAAGACCTTTGCTGTATTTGTGGGAGGGGAGGCTGATTACAAGGCTATTTATAGGCACCTGTGGGCCCAGGCTGACGCCGATTCAGCTGATTTCACCCACCCACCCACACCATCTTACAGTCACTTCATATTAGGGTGGCCCCCTTTAGGCTGCCCTACCGCAGCAGTTATGGCACAATTCTACTGCTTGTTGTAGATAGGTTACGTACACCTTTCTGATAGCCGATCCGACCACAAAGATAAGTAATTCCATTAGGCCTTGATTTTTAATTGTGGTGAAATAGCAGTCTAATACTACCGCTATTGGGGTGTCCACGTTGTTTTATACATAAGTATTGTCATTAGGCCTTGATTCTGTAATTGTGTTAAAATAGTGCTCTATTTTTGAACTTATTTGGTTTTGCACATTGCATATAGATATCATCATATCCATTAGGTCTTGATTCTCTAATTCGAGTGAAAAAGCAGTCTAATACTGCTGCTATTTTACATGTACAGTTACTGTTACTGTACAGTATGTCCGACAGACAGATGCCAGGGCCTTCCAAGGGAACAGATAGTCACAAAAATGTTTCTGGAGCTGGCAGAAGTAGCAGCAGAAGAAGGAGGGGTGGTAGCAGCAGTCTAACAGGTCACAGCTATGGTCGTGTTTTGACCAACAACCCAGCTGTCCGTGGATGGTTGACTAGGTCTTCATCATCATCTCCACTGACATCAGACACCCACAGCCAGGAGTCGGTGGGTTCCTCTGACACCACACTTAGTTGGCATGGCCCAGGAATAAGCTCTTTGCCCCATCTTTCCTGAACCTGCCTCTTTCTATTTTTGTTTGGGAAGTATTGTATGCTGCCGGCTTTGCTCCACTTCAGCGAGGACAAGCTTCTTGAGGACAGTCAGCAGCTACTGCCCAGCCAAGATTTGGAGGAGAGATCCACTGCTTCCTCCTGTAGGCGGGCAAGTAGAGCTAATGAGAGTTGTGTGGAAGCAGGTGTTGAGATCAGTCAGGCACGCGGCCATGAGACTGGTGAGGGTGACATCAGTGACGTGCAGACAGTACTGTATGATATTGTAGCTGATCGCACGTGGGAGCTGGAGGGCTTCACCATCAGGGGGTGAGGGTAGCAGCTTGTGTGTGAGCGGATGAGCCATCAGGGTGCAATCTGTTTATAATTCAAAGATAGGGTTGAGCGAACCCAAAATTTAGGGTTTTTGGTACCCGGACCCGAACCCAAACATTTCCGTAATAGTTCGGGTTCGAGTTCGGTGTTCGGCGATTTAATGGCGCTTGTTCAAAGGCTGCAGGGCAGCCAATCAACAAGCGTTTAACTAGTGTGCCCTTAGAAGCCATCACAGCCTACTAATGGCATGGCTGTGATTGGCCAAATGCAGCATGTGACCCAGCTTTAATATAAGCTGGAGTCACGTAGCGCCGCACATCACTCTGCTCTTACTAGTGTAGGGATAGGATGCTGCTGCTGTGAGGGAGAGATTAAGAAAGAATTCTGGTCTGGTGTACTTGGTGTTGTTAAATCTTCAAACTACAGCGATTATTTTTGTGGGTGCTATGCAACATTTTTTTACCCATGAGCCCAGTGTCACAGAGAAATAATCTTTAATCAGTCTGTTTGTTAGGTGGGCGTCGGCAACCATTTTTGCAAGTGCAGTGCACTTACAACTGCATGTGTGCCAGGGACATTACTTTAGTCCTGTTCTGGTAGCTCAGTGGGCGAAATCTAGCCATTTTTAAGGACACCTGCACTGCATATATGCCAGGGGAAGGGAAAATAATATAGGTAATCCGTCTGTGACTTCAGGGCCCCAGGGGGGGACATATTCCCACTTTTTTCTGTGAACTACCCCTGTGCTGAATATCTGACAGGGACAATCTATTCATTAAATCCATCTGTTAGATTCTAGGGGGACAAATTCCCTTTTTTTTGGTGGTCAAGTACCCCTGCGACCTGCAGTGCATACCTTGCAGTGAAAATAATTCAATGCAAGTCTGATGAGCAGCAGGGGCAATATTTGAATTCGCGATATTTCGCGAATATTTGAGCGAATATTCGCCATATATTCAAAAATTTGCAAATTCGTAATCTCCAGTCATTATTTTCTTGATTGCGAAAATTCGCATAAAAAATGTGCATAAAATTTTCATAAAAATTCACATAAACTGGTAATTAAAAGGTATCTTTTAAATGCCAGTTTATGCAAATTTTTTTATGTGAATTTTCGCAGTCAAGAAAATAATGACATTATTTTCTTGATTGCGAAAATTTGCATATAAAAAATTTGCATAAAAACGAATATTCGCAATTTCAAATATATTTCGCGGTATTCTAAATATTCGCGAATTCTCGAAGTGCCGATATTCGCGATTAAAATTCGCAAATTCTAAAATTTGTGATCAACACTATCTGCGACATATTTGTGTGACCTAAAGCGATTTTTTTTTCTCTTTCTGACACTGGCACTGCATATTTGACAGTCAAATAAAACCAGTAAATACTGCTGTTACATTGTCGATTGACAAATTCCAATTTTTTGTGCTAGATAGTACATTTGCAGCCTGTGCTGCATTTCTGACAGTCCAATAAAACCGTTAAGTATATAGTTTGTAGAAAAAAGCATACTTTTTGTGCTAGTGATAGTACATTTGTGGCCTGCGCTGCATTTCTTACAGTCCAATAAAACCGTTTAATACTGCATTTACATTTCTGGTTTAAAAATGCACACTTTTTGCGCTAGATAGTACATTTGCAGCCTGTGCTGCATTTCTGACAGTCCAATAAAACCGTTAAATACTGCATTTACATTTTTGGTAGAAAAAAGCACACTTTTTGTGCTAGATAGTACATTTGTGGCCTGCGCTGCATTTCTGACAGTCCAATTAAATCGTTAAATACTGCAGTTACATTGTTGTTTGAATAAAAAAACACTTTTTGTGCTAGATAGTACATTTGCAGCCTGCGTAGCAATTCTTAGAGTCCAATAAAACCGTTAAATACTGCGTTTACATTGTTGGTAGAAAAAAAAAACTTTTTGTGCTAGATAGTACATTTGCAGCCTGCGCTGGTGTGGCTGGTTTGTACCCCTGCTCTACAAAGCAAACAGGGTAATAATTTTAAAAAAATCATCTGTTACATTGTTGGGTGACCCATTTTTGCCGTCAACAAAACCCTGTTCTGCATCGGGGACAGGGAAATAAATTTCTACAACTGGTCTATTAAATTGGTGGTTGACATTGAACCATTTTTGCAGTATACAAACCCCTGCTCTGCATAGGTGACAGGGATCTAAATTTCTAAAAATTTGTCTGTTCCATCGGTGAAAAACCATTGCTCTGCATTGCTGACAGGGAACTAAATTTAGTAAAAACGTCTGTTGCTTCGTTGGGTGACCACAAAAAATGAGGAGAGCGTCAAATACGGGACGTGGCCCTGGTCTTGGTGCTGCTGGTGTTGGTGAAGCTCCTTTTGCAGGGAGAGAACGTGGTCGACCTGTGCCAGCTACATGCTCAAATGAAACACATTCCTCAGGTGCGCGTAGACGACAGAGCCTTCAGCGTTATTCAGTAGGCCCGAATGCCGGTCTACGAATGGTGAGGCCAGAACAAGTACAGTCGCTAGTAGATTGGGTGGCTGACAGTGCCTCCAGTACCTTCACATTGTCTCCCACCCGGTCCCCTGCTAAAAGCTCAGAGTTGGCACCTGCAGGCCATGGGCATCTATCTTGCACCTTACCCCCTTGCAAATCAGCCAAACAGTCTGAGCCCCAAGTCATGCAGCAGGCTTTTATGCTTTTTGATGACTGCTGGTGGGGTTTCCCAGGACCATCCACATAGCCCTGCCCCAGAAGTGGAAGAGATTGAGTGCACCGATGCCCAACCACTTATGTTTCAGGATGAGGACATGGGAAGACCACCGCAGCACATCTCTGATGATGACGAAATACAGGTGCCAACCGCTGCACCTTTCTGCAGTGTGCAGACCGACAAGGAGGGCAGGGGTTAAGGCTGGGTGGAAGATGATGAGGAGGATGATGAGGTCCAAGACCCCACAATATACTCCTTAAATCCATGTGTTTCATTGTGGTTGAAAAAAATCATATTTATTTAGCCAGAAATTACCTTTGCTGCCTGTACTGCATTTATTATAGTGAAATATACTCCTTAAATCCATGTGTTTCATTGTGGGTGAAAAAAATCGAATTTTTTAAGCCAGAAATTATCTTTGCGGCCTATACTGCATATCTGACAACCAGGGAAATAAATACAGTAAATCCATCTGTTGGATTGTGGGGTGACATTTCCACGGCTATTAGGCCAGTCATTCACACGTGGCTCAGATGGTGTGTTCCTGCACCAACATAGGCCAGGTACACAGTTGTCCAGCCAGGGCACATGTGCAATACACCATTTTTAAACCTCTGACACAGAAAGATAATTTATCTGTCTGTTCATTCTGTGGTTGACCTTCCAACAGCGATTTTTTGGTGGGCGCAATGCAACATCTAATATAATTAATAATAAGCTTATATTTAATCCGTCTGTTAGGTGGGCGACAAAACAATTTTTTTGTGAAGTACACCTGCACCTGTAGGGGTTGACATATTCCAATTTTTCGCTGTCAAGTACCCCTGCACTGCATAGATGACGGGGAAATAAATTTCTAAAATCCGTCTATTAAATTGGTGGGTGACATTAACCCAGTTTTGCCGTGAATAAACCCCTGCTCTGCATAGGTGACAGGGACATAAGTTTCTAAAAATCGTCTGTTACATTCTTGGGTGACATTGAACCATTTTTGCCGTATACAAACCCCTGCTCTGCATAGATGACAGGGACCTAAATTTCTAAAATTCGTCTGTTCCATAGGTGGTTAACATTAACCCATTTTTGCCAGTGAAAAACCCCTGCTCTGCATTGCTGACATGAAACTAAATTTAGTAAAAACGTCTGTTACTGATCGAAAGATGCGCTACTACAAGCGCACGCTAGTAGACGCGCTGCTGATGGCCTTCCCACCTGACAGTGGAGGCTCAGTGGAAGCACAAGGTGAAGGCAGAGGAGGAGTAAGAGGTCGCCAACGCAGCTGGGGCACCGCCAGCACCTTAGAAGGCAGGGTTAACATGGTCTAAATGTGGAAAAGCTTTGTCATCACTCCACAACAACCAGCACCACCAGCTGATATGGAACGCCTTAGCCGGAGGCAGCATTTCAGCAACATGGTGGAGCAGTATGTGTGTACACGCCTACACGTACTGACTGATGGGTCTGCCCCATTCAACTTCTGGGTCTCCAAATTGGGCACATGGCCTGAGCTTGCCCTTTACACTTCGGAGGTGCTGGCCTGCCCTGCAGCCAGTGTATTGTCTGAACGTGTGTTTAGCACGGCAGGGGCAATTATCACAGACAAGCGCAGCCACCTGTCCACAGCCAATGTGGACAAGATCACGTTCATTAAAATGAACCAGGCATGAGTCCCACAGGACTTGTCCGTACCTTGTGCAGAATAGACATGTATACTGGCCTCACCCAGCCATTGTTATACTCCAGCGCACTTTCTCTTTGTTTTATTTTTTATATTTCCCAATGTTTTGGGGTCTACCCAAATAAAAAAAAATAAAAAATAAAAAAAAACAGTGTTGGCTACCTCCTCCTCCACCACCGCTTCCACCTACACGGCCACGTCCACTGCCTCCTCAACCTCCTATTCCATATGGACCTGCTCCGACTAGTTCACGATTATCATTTTAAATGTTTATGTATTTTATGTTAATTTAAGTCATTTCCTTATCCACATTTGTTTGCAGGGCAGTTGTCATGCTCTTACCCACATTGTGCTGCCTTTTGCAGCCCTCTAGCCCTTTCCATGGCTCTTTTAGAGCCATTTTAGTGCCCCAAAGTTCGGGTCCTCATTGACTTCAATGGGGTTTGGGGTCAAGTTAGGGTCCCGAACTCGAACTTTGTGACTAAGTTCGGCCGAACCCGAACTTCCAGGTGTTCGTGCAACTCTATTCAAAGACCAAAACCCCAATAAGAAACAGATTTAAAAAGTGGAACTGAACCTTTGGTGTTTTCTTTTTTTGTTTGTGTTTTTGATGAAATTTGATGTTTCTGAATTACATGTATATATCCCCTGCCAATACTGAGGTTATGAATTCATTGGCAAAGACAGCAGGATGTACAGTGCAGTTTTGTGAATAACATCCTGGTAGAAATGCAATCCAAGTTAAATAAATCAGATCCTTCTTCAATGGGTAATAAAATGCATCCGTATAGACATCTGGGCGCTCCTGAAGAAGCTACAGCAATTATAAACATCATTTGAAGATAAATATTCTGTGAACACAGCAAATAACGTGACGTGTTAAGTTTCCGTTATGCAACTTCTCACAACTGGGAACATAATTATCCCAGTTTAACCCCTTCTGTACTGAGCCACTGTTCACCTTAAATTCCAGGCCGATTTTTGCAAATTTGACATGTTCCACTTTATGTGGTAATGACTTTGGAACGCTTTTACTTATCCAAGCAATTCTGAGATTGTTTTCTCGTGACACTTTGTACTTCATGACAGTGGTAAATTTGAGTCAATATATTTCATCAGCTATTGTAAGTACATGAGTCTAATACCTTATGACTGTTGTAACTGGGGATTATCTATATTATCGGATGGTTTATTCTGACCCCCTTATTTTCCAGGGCATTATCAATCTGTGCTGTGTGGTCAGGATCAGATATCTGGGCACACTTTGCCTTTCTCTGTATTTCATACCGGTAAGGTGTTTACCTGTTTATGTATTGTATGGTGGCATGTATCATTTTGTCTCCCCACATTATCAAGACATCCTTTATAGAACTTTTTAAACCTGACAAAAAATACCCCCTGAAGAACCCGCAACAGATAGGGGGAAACGCGTCGGGGTCTGCAGGTTTTTTTGTTTATCTTGTCTGTAGGGCGATATTAGGGGTATATAGGCCTAGGCACGAGGACGGAGGGTTACCACCTCCAGGTGACGCCTCCGGGCTGAGGTTTAGTGAGATCTGCATTAGGGACAGCGGTTTCCCGTCTCCTACCTCAGACCCACCAGAGGCATCCCCTTATTTCCTTTAGACTATAAAATATATGTGATCAGCGAATATTTCCAATTATCTATTGACCACTGGTCTTTTTAATATGATATAAATAAAAGTTAGTTTTTAAAAAGTCTATTACTAATATTTTTTGTTTGTTTATTAATTCTGACCTTTCATATCTAAGAATCATCTCAAATTTTGGTGTTAATATATTTCATCTTTATGTATAAATAATCCAAAATTTACTAATTTACCAATTTTCTAAATTTTTATTTTTCTACTTAAAAATTAGGTAGATAGCTATGACTGGGCTGTTAATGTACAAGGTTACAATCTGTTCAGAAAGGATCGTCAAAACCGGAGAGGGGGAGGGGTCTGCCTTTACATAAAGTCCTGTCTAAAGCCCACACTCCGGGAAGACATCTGTGAGGGACACGAAAATGTGGAGTCATTGTGGGTGGAGATAAATGGAGCCAAAAACAATAATAAATTACTAATAGGAGTTTACTATAAACCACCTAATATACCAGAGTCCGCAGAAAATCTATTACTAAACAAGATAAACAAGGCGGCAAACCATAATGAGGTGGTTATTATGGGGGACTTCAACTACCCAGATATAGACTGGGAAACTGAAACCTGTACATCCCATAAAGGAAACAGGTTCTTGGCAATAGCCAAAGACAATTACCTTTCCCAAATGGTTCAGGACCCAACTAGAGCGACGGCCATACTGGACTTAGTATTAACCAATAGACCTGATAGAACAACAGACGTGCAGGTTGGGGGACACCTAGGAAATAGTGACCATAAAGTAATAAACTTCCAATTATCCTTCAAACGAGAGTTTCTAAAGGGAGGAACAAGAATACGGACTTCAAAAAAGCAAAATTTAGCCAACTAAGAGAGGCCATAGGCCCAATTAACTGGGACAAAGTCCTCAAAAATAAAAATACAACCACAAAATGGGAGATTTTTAAAAGCATTGTAACATCTAATTGTGATCGATGCATATCTTATAGAAATAAAAGGCTAAGAAATAAGAAGAAACCAATGTGGATAAATAGAACCTTAAAAAAAGCAATAAATGACCAAAAGAAAGCATATAAATTACTAAAACAGGAGGGGAGCCAGGAAGCACTGATAAACTATAAGGAAAAAAATAGAATATGTAAAAAACTAATAAAAACTGCCAAACTAGAGACCGAGAGATTAATTGCCAAAGAGAGCAAAACTAACCCTAAAATGTTTTTCAATTATATAAATGGTAAAAAATATAAATCTGAAGGAGTCGGCATTGCAATGAGGGGGGAGTTGCAGAAAGCGACGAGGATAAAGCCAAGCTATTAAATATTTTCTTCCCCACTGTTTTCACTGAGGAAAATAAACTGTCAGATGAAATGCAAAATGTAAAAGTAAATTCCCCTTTAAAAGTGCCCTGTCTGACCCAGGAAGAAGTACAGCAGCGACTTAAAAAGATTAAAATAGACAAATCGCCAGGACCGGATGGCATACACCCCCGTATCCTAAGGGAATTAAGTGATGTCCTATTCAGACCCTTATTTTTGATATTCACAGACTCCATACTGACAGGGAATGTTCCACCAGACTGGCGTATAGCAAATGTGGTGCCAATATTCAAAAAGGGTCCAAAAACAGAGCCTGGAAATTATAGGCCGGTAAGTTTAACATCTGTTGTGGGTAAACTGTTTGAAGGTTTTGTAAGAGATGCTATCTTGGAGTATCTCAATGAAAATAGGCAAATTACACCATATCAGCATGGCTTCATGAGGGATGGGTCATGTCAAACTAATTTAATCAGTTTCTATGAGGAGGTAAGTTCTAGACTTGACCGGGGTGAATCAGTGGATGTCGTATATCTGGACTTCTCCAAAGCATTTGACACTGTACCACACAAAAGGTTAGTATATAAAATGAGAACACTTGGACTAGGAGAAAATATCTGTATGTGGGTAAGTAACTGGCTCAGTAATAGAAAACAGAGAGTGGTTATTAACGGTACACACTCAGATTGGGTCACTGTCACTAGTGGGGTACCTCAGGGGTCAGTATTGGGCCCTATTCTCTTCAATATATTTATTAATGATCTTGCAGAAGGCTTGAACAGTAAAATATCAATTTTTGCAGATGACCCTAAACTGTGTAAAGTAATTAACACTGAAGAGGACAGTTTTCTGCTACAGAGGGATCTGGATAGATTGGGGGCTTGGGCAGAGAAATGGCAGATGAGGTTTAAAGGGCTTCTGTCATCACGTTTTGAAATTATAAGCTGTCTGACATTAGCTATGTGCTAATGTCAGAGCAGCTTTATAATGTCTTTTTTACAAAAATCCGAGTTATATTCGGGCCAAAAAACATACTTTTATAATATGTAAATTAGCTTCTAGGAGCAGGGGGGCGTTGCCCTGCTCCTAGAAGCTCTGTGTGGCAACCTGCTGGCACGCCCCTTCTTACTTTGAGTGACAGTGCCGGGCAGCGATCCTCCGGCACTGTCTCCTTGTGAAATCCAGCGCCTGCACGACCGCTCTGTATTCGGCGCAGGCGCGGTGAGCAGAGGACAGCAGGCACCAGCGTCCTCTGCTCACCGCGCCTGCGCCGAATACAGAGCGGCCGTGCAGGCGCTGGATTTCACAAGGAGACAGTGCCGGAGGATCGCTGCCCGGCACTGTCACTAGAAGTAAGAAGGGGCGTGCCAGCAGGTTGCTTAACGGAGCTTCTAGGAGCAGGGCAACGCCCCCCTGCTCCTAGAGGCTAATTTACATATTATAAAAGTACGTTTTTTGGCCCGAATATAACTCGGATTTTTGTAAAAAAGACATTATCAAGCTGCTCTGACATTAGCACATAGCTAATGTCAGACAGCTTATAATGTCAAAACGTGATGACAGAAGCCCTTTAACACTAACAAATGTAAAGTTATGCACATGGGAAGGAATAATGCAAGTCACCCGTACATACTAAATGGTAAAACACTCAGTAACACTGACATGGAAAAGGATCTAGGAATTTTAATAAATAACAAACTAAGCTGAAAAAAACAGTGTCAGGCAGCTGCTACTAAGGCCAATAAGATAATGGGTTGCATCAAAAGGGGCATAGATGCCCGTGATGAAAATATAGTCTTACCACTTTATAAATCACTAGTCAGACCACACATGGAGTACTGTGTACAGTTCTGGGCTCCTGTGAACAAGGCAGACATAGCAGAGCTAGAGAGGGTTCAGAGGAGGGCAACTAAAGTAATAACTGGAATGGGGCAACTACAGTACCCTGAAAGGGTATCAAAATTAGGGTTATTCGCTTTAGAAAAAAGACGACTGAGGGGAGATCTAATAACTATGTATAAATATATCAGGGGTCAGTACAAAGATCTCTCCCATCATCTATTTATCCCCAGGACTGTGACTGTGACGAGGGGACATCCTCTGCGTCTAGAGGAAAGAAGGTTTGTACACAAACATAAAAAAGGGTTCTTCACGGTAAGAGCAGTGAGACTATGGAACTCTCTGCCTGAGGAGGTGGTGATGGTGAGTACAATAAAGGAATTCAAGAGGGGCCTGTATGTATTTCTGGAGCGTAATAATATTTCAGGCTATAGCTACTAGAGATAGGTCGTTGATCCAGGGAATTATTCTGATTGCCTGATTGGAGTCGGGAAGGAATTTTTTCCCCTTAACTGGGGAAAATTGTCTCTACCTCACAGGGGTTTTTTGCCTTCCTCTGGATCAACTTGCAGGAAACAGGTCTAACTGGATGGACAAATGTCTTTTTTCGGCCTTATATACTATGTTACTATGTTACTACTTTTAAAACAAATAGCAATTTCTCATAAAATGGTTATCAATCAACATTCCCCATATGTCTGTTTTATGTTGGCATCATTTTGTAAATGTAATTTTATTTTTTTAGGACGTTAGAAGGCTTAGGCTGGGTTCACACGGGTGTGAAGGATTGGGGCCGGATAGGAGGCTGGTGTGCGAGTGCGCACGCAATTTCAATCAGTTTTGACTGCGATTGCGTTGCGTGGTTCAGTTTTTTCCGCGCAAGTGCAATGTGTTTTGCACGCACGTGAGAAAAACTAAATGTGGTACCCAGACGCGAACTTCTTCAATGAAGTTCAGGTTTGGGTTAGTTGTAGTGTAGATTGTATTTTTTTCCCCTTATAACATGGTTATAAGGGAAACTAATAGCATTCTTAATACAGAATGCTTAGTAAAATGTGGGTTATGGGGGTTAAAAATAAATAAAAAATTAAACTCACCCCTTCCACTTGTTCGCGCAGCTCGGCTGGTCTTTTTCCCTTTGGTTGAGGACCTGGGAGGCAAAGGACCTTTGGTGACATCACTGCGCTCGTCACATGGTCCATCACCATGGTGATGGACCATGTGACGAGCGCAGTGACGTCACTAAAGGACCTTTGCCTCCCAGGTCCTCAACCAAAAGCAGAAGACCAGCGGGGCTGCGCGAAAAAAGAGGAAGAGGTGAGTTTAATAGATATTTTTTTTAACCCCCTCAACCCACATTTTACTAAGCATTTTGTATTAAGAATTCTATTATTTTCCCTTATAACCATGTTATAAGGGAAAATAATACAGTGAATAGACGTTTATCTCCTAGCAAATTTATCTCCTAGCACAGTGTTTCCCAACCAGTGTTTTACAAAGGCTGTCTGGGCATGCTGGGAGTTGTAGTTTTGCAACAGCTGGAGGCACGCTGGTTGGCAAACACTGTCCTAGCAACCCTGCGTGAAAATCGCACCGCATCCGCACTTGCTTGCGGATGCTTGCGATTTTCACACAGACCCATTCATTTCTATGGGACCTTCATTGCGTGAAAAACGCAGAATATAGAGCGTGCTGCGATTTTCACGCAGCGCAAAAGTGATGCGGGAAAATCACCGCTCATCTGCACAGCCCCATTAAAATAAATGGGTCTAGATTCAGTGTGCGTGCAATGCGTTCACCTCACGCATTGCACCCGCACGGTAAACTCACCCGTGTGAGCCCAGCCTTAAGTTCAGAAGCCATTTTTCAAATTTCACTTTTTTGGTAGATTTTTTATGTTAATCAATTATTTCTTGCAACACAGCAAGGGTTAACAGCAAACTAAACCTCTATATACCATATTTTAATTCTGCAGTTTGCAGAAATACCCCATATGTGGCAGCAAACTGCCCTATGGTCAGAAGAAAAGGAGCGCCATATGGATTTTGGAGGCAGATTTTGCTAGAATGTTTTTTAGGCACCATTTTGTATTTGAAGAGATCCTGACGTAACCCTACAGTGAGCCATCCAATCCACAATCTTATTATCTTTCTTCTCAAGGATAATGTCATGCTTTTATGAAGCCAGGGACAACTGCAGCCTACTACTTATGGCTGGACAGCTGGTGCTGCTACTACCCACTTTTTGCTCTGGGTCACTCGATGGGAACCCTTCTGTACAGAGTTGGACTGGGAATTTAAATAGCCCTGGAAAAAAAATAAAAGTGGCTCCATGTTGTAGATGGACCCAAATTGACAGAAGGCAGGGAAATAAGCAGATAGGGACAACAGAAGTAGGCAGGGCCTGCAATACTGTAGCACACTACAGAATACTGTCCCAGCAGAACTATATACCACAATGCAGCATAAAATATTGGCTCTTTAACTACATTATTCAACAGTATCACGGTTCCGTCAAAGTGATACAGTTTAGTTCAGGAGGGCTCCTGCAGCTACTGGCCAGATGCTTAAATAGCTGATGGTCCTAGCATTAATTAATGCTTAGAACATTAGATAATTATACCTGGCCGGTGGCCATGAGGAGGGCTCAGTCAACCCCCTGTTCATCGGTAGAGATGGCCCGAACTATCCGCCGGCGAACAGTTCCCGGCGAACATAGCTTGTTCGCGTTCGCCTCTGCCGGGCGAACATATGCTATGTTCGGTCCGCCCCCTATACATCATCATTGAGCAAACTTTGACCCTGTACCTCACAGTCAGCAGACACATTCCAGCCAATCAGCAGCATACCCTCCCTCCCAGACCCTCCCACCTCCTGCACAGCATCCATTTTAGAATTATTCTGAAGCTGCACTCTTAGTGAGAGGAAGGAGAGTGTAGTAGCTGCTGATTTAATTGGGAAATTGATAGCTAGGCTAGTGAATTCAGTGTCCACTCCAGTCCTGAAAGACTCATCTGATCTCTGCTGTAAGGACAGCGTCCTGACAGCACCCCAAAAAGCCCTTTTTAGGGCTGCAACATTAGTCTGCTTTTTTTTTCCCTTTATATACATATTGCAGTTGCCTGGCCTGCCTGTATGTGAGGAGCTGCAGGCCCACAGACTGTAGTGTGCCCACTGCCAGTGCCCACCCCTGTCATTCCGTGTGGTACAGGACTTTGCATTTAATTTTTACACTTTAATCTAAGGTTAGTTGCCTGCCAGTGTGTGTCAGGCTGACTTCCACTGACTGTAGTGTGCCCACTGCCGGTGCCCACCACTCATACCGGCTGGCACAGGACTTTGCATAAAAAAGGCATTTAATTTTTACACTTTAGTGTAATTTTAGCTGCTTGCCTGCTGCTAGTGTGTGTCAGGCCCACTTCAACTGACTGTAGTGTGCCCACTGCCAGTGCCCACCCCTGTCGTCCCGTGTGGCACAGGACTTTGCTTAAAAAAAAGGCACTTAATTTTTACACTTTAATCTAAGGTTAGTTGCCTGCCAGTGTGTGTCAGGCTGACTTCCACTGACTGTAGTGTGCCCACTGCCAGTGTCCACCACTCATACCGGCTGGCACAGGACTTTGCATAAAAAAGGCATTTAATTTTTACACTTTAGTGTAATTTCAGCTGCTTGCCTGCTGCTAGTGTGTGTCAGGCCGACTTCAACTGACTGTAGTGTGCCCACTGCCAGTGCCCACCCCTGTCATCCCGTGTGGCACAGGACTTTGCTTAAAAAAAGGCACTTAATTTTTACACTTTAATCGAAGGTTAGTTGCCTGCCAGTGTGTGTCAGGCTGACTTCCACTGACTGTAGTGTGCCCACTGCCAGTGTCCACCACTCATACCGGCTGGCACAGGACTTTGCATAAAAGGCATTTAATTTTTACACTTTAGTGTAATTTCAGCTGCTTGCCTGCTGCTAGTGTGTGTCAGGCCGACTTCAACTGACTGTAGTGTGCCCACTGCCAGTGCCCACCCCTGTCATCCCGTGTGGCACAGGACTTTGCTTAAAAAAAGGCACTTAATTTTTACACTTTAATCTAAGGTTAGTTGCCTGCCAGTGTGTGTCAGGCTGACTTCCACTGACTGTAGTGTGCCCACTGCCAGTGTCCACCACTCATACCGGCTGGCACAGGACTTTGCATAAAAAGGCATTTAATTTTTACACTTTAGTGTAATTTCAGCTGCTTGCCTGCTGCTAGTGTGTGTCAGGCCGACTTCAACTGACTGTAGTGTGCCCACTGCCAGTGCCCACCCCTGTCATCCCGTGTGGCACAGGACTTTGCTTAAAAAAAGGCACTTAATTTTTACACTTTAATCTAAGGTTAGTTGCCTGCCAGTGTGTGTCAGGCTGACTTCCACTGACTGTAGTGTGCCCACTGCCAGTGTCCACCACTCATACCGGCTGGCACAGGACTTTGCATAAAAAGGCATTTAATTTTTACACTTTAGTGTAATTTCAGCTGCTTGCCTGCTGCTAGTGTGTGTCAGGCCGACTTCAACTGACTGTAGTGTGCCCACTGCCAGTGCCCACCCCTGTCATCCCGTGTGGCACAGGACTTTGCTTAAAAAAAGGCACTTAATTTTTACACTTTAATCTAAGGTTAGTTGCCTGCCAGTGTGTGTCAGGCTGACTTCCACTGACTGTAGTGTGCCCACTGCCAGTGTCCACCACTCATACCGGCTGGCACAGGACTTTGCATAAAAAGGCATTTAATTTTTACACTTTAGTGTAATTTCAGCTGCTTGCCTGCTGCTAGTGTGTGTCAGGCCGACTTCAACTGACTGTAGTGTGCCCACTGCCAGTGCTCCACCCCTGTCATCCCGTGTGGCACAGGACTTTGCTTAAAAAAAGGCACTTAATTTTTACACTTTAATCTAAGGTTAGTTGCCTGCCAGTGTGTGTCAGGCTGACTTCCACTGACTGTAGTGAGCCCACTGCCAGTGTCCACCACTCATACCGGCTGGCACAGGACTTTGCATAAAAAGGCATTTCATTTTTACACTTTAGTGTAATTTCAGCTGCTTGCCTGCTGCTAGTGTGTGTCAGGCCGACTTCAACTGACTGTAGTGTGCCCACTGCCAGTGCCCACCCCTGTCATCCCGTGTGGCACAGGACTTTGCTTAAAAAAAGGCACTTAATTTTTACACTTTAATCTAAGGTTAGTTGCCTGCCAGTGTGTGTCAGGCTGACTTCCACTGACTGTAGTGTGCCCACTGCTAGTGTCCACCACTCATACCGGCTGGCACAGGACTTTGCATAAAAAGGCATTTAATTTTACACTTTAGTGTAATTTCAGCTGCTTGCCTGCTGCTAGTGTGTGTCAGGCCGACTTCAACTGACTGTAGTGTGCCCACTGCCAGTGCCCACCCCTGTCATCCCGTGTGGCGCAGGACTTTGCTTAAAAAAGGCACTTAATTTTTACACTTTAATCTAAGGTTAGTTGCCTGCCAGTGTGTGTCAGGCTGACTTCCACTGACTGTAGTGTGCCCACTGCTAGTGTCCACCACTCATACCGGCTGGCACAGGACTTTGCATAAAAAGGCATTTAATTTTTACACTTTAGTGTAATTTCAGCTGCTTGCCTGCTGCTAGTGTGTGTCAGGCCGACTTCAACTGACTGTAGTGTGCCCACTGCCAGTGCTCACCCCTGTCGTCCCGTGTGGCACAGGACTTTGCTTAAAAAAGGCACTTAATTTTTACACTTTAATCTAAGGTTAGTTGCCTGCCAGTGTGTGTCAGGCTGACTTCCACTGACTGTAGTGTGCCCACTGCCAGTGTCCACCACTCATACCGGCTGGCACAGGACTTTGCATAAAAAAGGCATTTAATTTTTACACTTTAGTGTAATTTCAGCTGCTTGCCTGCTGCTAGTGTGTGTCAGGCAGACTTCAACTGACTGTAGTGTGCCCACTGCCAGTGCCCACCCCTGTCATCCCGTGTGGCACAGTACTTTGCATCAAAAAGGCATTTAATTTTTACACTTTAGTGTAATTTCAGTTGCTTGCCTGCTGCTAGTGTGTGTCAGGCTGACTTCCACTGACTGTAGTGTGCCCACTGCCAGTACCAACCACTGATACCGGGTGGCACAGTAGCTTGCCGATAAATAAGGCATTTAATTTTTAGACAGTAGTCTAAATTCAGTTGCTTGCCTGCTGCCAGTGTGTGTCAGGCCCTCTTCCACTGACTGTAGTGTGCCCACTGCCAGTGCTCAACCACTGATACCGGGTGGCACAGTAGCTTGCCGATAAATTAGGCATTTAATTTTTAGACAGTAGTCTAAATTCAGTTGCTTGCCTGCTGCCAGTGTGTGTCAGGCCCTCTTCCACTGACTGTAGTGTGCCCACTGCCAGTGCCAACCACTGATACCGGGTGGCACAGTAGCTTGCCGATAAATAAGGCATTTAATTTTTAGACAGTAGTCTAAATTCAGTTGCTTGCCTGCTGCCAGTGTGTGTCAGGCCCACCTCCACAGACTGTAGTGTGCCCACTGCCAGTGCCAACCACTGATACCGGGTGGCACAGTAGCTTGCCGATAAATAAGGCATTTAATTTTTAGACAGTAGTCTAAATTCAGTTGCTTGCCTGCTGCCAGTGTGTGTCAGGCCCGCTTCCACTGACTGTAGTGTGCCCACTGCCAGTGCCAACCACTGATACCGGGTGGCACAGTAGCTTGCCGATAAATAAGGCATTTAATTTTTAGACAGTAGTCTAAATTCAGTTGCTTGCCTGCTGCCAGTGTGTGTCAGGCCCGCTTCCACTGACTGTAGTGTGCCCACTGCCAGTGCCAACCACTGATACCGGGTGGCACAGTAGCTTGCCGATAAATAAGGCATTAAATTTTTAGACAGTAGTCTAAATTCAGTTGCTTGCCTGCTGCCAGTGTGTGTCAGGCCCACTTCCACAGACTGTAATGTGCCCACTGCCAGTGCCAACCATTCATACCGGGTGGCACAGTACCTAGCACGCGTAGTACCACTTATCTAAAAAAAAAATGACAGGCAGAGGCAGGCCACCCCGCAGGGGCCGTCGTGGTCGTGGTGCTGTGATTTCCACTGTCCCTGGAATAATGCCCAGTTTTCAGAGGCCACGTACCCTGAACCCAGAGGACGTAGTTGACTGGCTTAGACAGGACACCCAATCTTCAACAGCTTCCGCTAAGAACCTTGACGCACCATCCTCCTCCAGCTCAGCTTCGGTCACCTGCTCTCAAGTTACCACGCACCCGCCCGTCGCCACCACCACCACTACCACCACAGCCACCACAGCCGCTTCACTTGATCCGTCAGAGGAGTTATTTACACATCAGTTGGATGCAATTAGTGATGCGCAACCATTATTGCCAGATGATGTAGATTATGGGGATATGTCTCAGTCAGGCAGGATTACACACATGGACGTACAGTGTGATGATGATGATGTTGTACCCGCTGCTGCTTCCTTTTCTGAGGTGTCAGATACAAGTGAAGCGGTTGATGATGACGATGTGTCCACGGATGCCACGTGGGTGCCTGCTCGAAGAGAAGAAGAGGGGGAAAGTTCTGAAGGGGAGACAGAGAGAATGAGGGGACGAGTTGGAAGCAGGGGGAGGTCGTCGCAAGGAGTTAGTGGCACAGTCAGACAGCATGTATCGGCACCTGGGGTCAGCCAGACAGCACGCCAGTCAACGCATGCTGTTGCCACCACTAGAATGCCGTCATTGCAAAGCTCAGCAGTGTGGCATTTTTTTGTGTGTCTGCCTCTGATAAAAGCAATGCCATTTGCAACCTGTGCCAAAAGAAACTGAGTCGTGGGAAGTCCAACACACACCTTGGTACAACTGCTTTGCGAAGGCACATGATCTCACATCACAAACGCCTATGGGATCAACACATGAGTACAAGCAGCACACAAACTCAAAGCCACCATGCTCCTCCTGGTCCAGCATCTTCAGCCACGTCAACCACTGCTGTCCTCCTGCCCCCTCTCAACCACCCGCCACTCCATCTCTCACCTTCAGCAGTTCCTGCTCATCTGCCCACAGTCAGGTGTCTGTCAAGGACATGTTTGAGCATAAGAAGCCAATGTCACAAAGTCACCCCTTGCCCGGCGACTGACAGCTGGCTTGACGGAACTCTTAGCCCGCCAGCTTTTACCATACCAGCTGGTAGAGTCTGAGGCCTTCAAAAATTTGTCGCTATTGGGACACCACAGTGGAAGGTACCCGGACGAAATTTTTTTTCAAAAAGGCAATCCCAAACCTCTACCATGTCATTGAAAAGGAAGTCATGGCATCTCTGGCATACAGTGTTGGGGCAAGGGTCCATCTGACCACTGATACCTGGTCTGCAAAGCACGGTCAGGGCAGGTATATCACGTATACTGCGCATTGGGTCAACCTGCTGACGGCTGACAAGCATGGAATGCGTGGCTCCGCAGCGGAGTTGGTGACACCACCACGACTTGCAGGCAGACCTACTGCCACCTCCTCTACTCCTACTCCATCCTCTTCAATATCCTCCTCGGCTGAGTCCTCTTCTGCTGCGGCGTCTGGCTGCACATCAACTGATTCCCCCAGCTCCCCAGGGGCTATTCCACATCCCGGATACGACAGTGTCACGCTATCTTGGGGTTGACTTGCCTGAAAGCAGAGAGCCACACAGGACCAGCACTCCTGTCCGCCCTGAACGCACAGGTGGATCAGTGGCTGACCCCGCACCAACTGGAGATCGGCAAAGTGGTGTGTGACAATGGAAGCAATCTGTTGTCGGCATTAAATTTGGGCAAGTTGTCACATGTGCCGTGCATTGCACATGTGTTGAATCTCATCGTACAACGTTTTGTGTCTAAGTACCCAGGCTTACAGGACGTCCTCAAGCAGGCCAGGAAGGTGTGTGGCCATTTCAGGCGTTCCTACACGGCCATGGCGCACTTTTCCGATATCCAGCGGCGAAACAACATGCCAGTGAGGCGCTTGATATGCGACAGCCCGACACGTTGGAATTCAACACTCCTAATGTTCGACCGCCTGCTCCAACAAGAAAAAGCCGTCAACGAGTATTTGTATGACCGGGGTGCTAGGACAGCCTCTGCGGAGCTGGGAATCTTTTTGCCACGTTACTGGACACTCATGCGCAATGCCTGTAGGCTTATGCGTCCTTTTGAGGAGGTGACAAACCTAGTCAGTCGCACCAAAGGCACCATCAGCGACCTCATCCCATTTGTTTTCTTCCTGGAGCGTGCCCTGCGAAGAGTTCTGGATCAGGCTGTAGATGAGCGTGAAGAGGAAGAGGAAGAGTTGTGGTCACCATCACCACCAGAAACAGCCTTGTCATCATCGCTTGCCGGACCTGCAGCAACGCTGGAAGAGGAGTATGAGGAAGAGGAGTCAGAGGAGGAATGTGGTGGCTTTGAGGAGGAGGAAGACCAACCACAGCAGGCACCCCAGGGTGCTCGTTGTTGTCACCTATCTGGGACCCATGGTGTTGTACGTGGCTGGGGGGAAGAACAGACCGTCAATGACATCAGTGAGGACGAGGAACGGGAAATGAGTAGCTCTGCATCCAACCTTGTTCAAATGGGGTCTTTCATGCTGTCATGTCTGTTGAGGGACCCATGTATAAAAAGGATAAAGGAGAACGATCTGTACTGGGTGGCCACGCTACTAGACCCCCGGTATAAGCAGAAAGTGTCAGTAATGTTACCAAATTACCGAAAGTCGGAAAGGATGCAGCAGTTCAAAACCAAACTAAAAAATATGCTTTATACAGCTTATAAGGGGGATGTCACAGCACAACGGGAATCTAACAGGGGAAGAGGTGAGTGTAATCCTCCTCCTACCACGGCGGCAAGGACTGGACGATTTACAGATGTGTTGTTGATGGAGGACATGCGGAGCTTTTTCAGTCCTACTCATCGCCACAGCCCTTCGGGATCCAGCCTTAGAGAACGACTCGACCGACAGGTAGCAGACTACCTCGCCTTAACAGCAGATATCGACACTCTGAGGAGCAATGAACCCCTTCACTACTGGGTGTGCAGGCTTGACCTGTGGCCTGAGCTATCCCAGTTTGCGATAGAACTTCTGGCCTGCCCTGCTTCAAGTGTCCTGTCAGAAAGGACCTTCAGTGCAGCACGAGGCATTGTCACTGACAAGAGAAATCGCCTCGGTCAAAAAAGTGTTGATTACCTCACCTTCATAAAGATGAATGAGGCATGGATCCCGAAGGGACTGACAGTGGGGGATACGTTTGACTAACAAAAGGCCTGATTACATGCCATGGCCTTAAAATGGTCCCCACGCTGCTGTATTTAATGTCTGCATACCGGATGACTTTCGGGAATTCTCCACCACCAACTAGGGTTCAAGCCGCAATGTTTTAGTCACTTTTCTGCCTGGAAAACATCAATTTTTCCGGCCGCTGCTACAATAGCGGCTGCAACAGTGCCATTATTTTTCAGGCATGTGTACATGCCTAATTTTTCTGTCCTATGGTGCAGCACTGTGGCTGCAAAAACAAACCAAAAAAAAAGGCACATACAAGTGTCAATTCCCCTTCGTGATCGTTACCTTGTTGTGATGAAGGGGCTTGCGTATCACAATGAAGCAATCATCATCACCTCTATAAGTGTGTTGGCAATGTTGCCACACCCCAGATGATAAGGCCGTTGCTTCATTATGATCAGACCAAAAGCGATCGGGTGGCCACGCTACTAGACCCCGGTATAAGCAGAAAGTGGCAGAAATGTTACCAAATTACCGAAAGTCGGAAAGGATGCAGCAGTTCAAAACCAAACTAAAAAATATGCTTTACACAGCTTATAAGGGGATGTCAATGGGGATTCGACAATGGTTAATCAATTCGACCGGATAGGGTCCGTAACAGGGATTAAACTGATAGCAATAGTACTAGTTAAGACACCACTCATATAGGGTGTCACAGCACATTGCTCTGTGCACGCGCAGTGCCCCAATTTGGGAGTAAGAGGACCGACCAAGCTGCTTTTTCCATCTCCCGGTTCCTGAAATCAATTCAGTTTAGTGTACGAGAGTTTGGTCTGTCACTGTGAAGGCAGTCGAAGGTACCCGGCCTAAATTTTTTTTTACAAAAGGCAATCCCTGATATGGGACGTAACAGGGATTAAACTGATGAGAATTAATACTACAGAAAATACCACTCATATGAGTGGAGGGAGCCAGCGTTTTTTTAACCATCTCCCCGTTCGAAAAATCTATTTAATAAATGGCCCCCAGATTGGGGAGTCGGGGACGTTAGAGGGATTAAACTGATGAGAATAGTACTACAGAAAATACCACTCATATCGGGTGTGACAGTAAATTGCACGGCGCAGACGCAGTCACCGTGGTTTAAAACAGAGTGGAGGGAGCCAGCGTTTTTTTAACCATCTCCCCGTTCGAAAAATCTATTCAATAAATGGCACCCAGATTGGGGACGTTAGAGGGATTAAACTGATGAGAATAGTACTACAGAAAATACCACTCATATCGGGTGTGACAGTAAATTGCACGGCGCAGACGCAGTGACCGTGGTTTAAAACAGAGTGGAGGGAGCCAGCGTTTTTAACCATCTCCCGCTCGAAAAATCTATTCAATAAATGGCCCCCAGATTGGGGACGTCAGAGGGATTAAACTGATGAGAATAGTACTACAGAAAATACCACTCATATCGGGTGTGACAGTAAATTGCACGGCGCAGACGCAGTGACCGTGGTTTAAAACAGAGTGGAGGGAGCCAGCGTTTTTTAACCATCTCCCGTTCGAAAAATCTATTCAATAAATGGCCCCCAGATTGGGGACGTTAGAGGGATTAAACTGATGAGAATAGTACTACAGAAAATACCACTCATATCGGGTGTGACAGTAAATTGCACGGCGCAGACGCAGTGACCGTGGTTTAAAAACAGAGTGGAGGGAGCCAGCGTTTTTTAACCATCTCCCGTTCGAAAAATCTATTCAATAAATGGCCCCTAGATTGGGGACGTTAGAGGGATTAAACTGATGAGAATAGTACTACAGAAAATACCACTCATATCGGGTGTGACAGTAAATTGCACGGCGCAGACGCAGTGACCGTGGTTTAAAACAGAGTGGAGGGAGCCAGCGTTTTTTAACCATCTCCCGTTCGAAAAATCTATTCAATAAATGGCCCCCAGATTGGGGACGTTAGAGGGATTAAACTGATGAGAATAGTACTACAGAAAATACCACTCATATCGGGTGTGACAGTAAATTGCACAGCGCAGACGCAGTGACCGTGGTTTAAAACAGAGTGGAGGGAGCCAGCGTTTTTTAACCATCTCCCGTTCGAAAAATCTATTCAATAAATGGCCCCTAGATTGGGGACGTTAGAGGGATTAAACTGATGAGAATAGTACTACAGAAAATACCACTCATATCGGGTGTGACAGTAAATTGCACGGGCGCAGACGCAGTGACCGTGGGTTTAAAACAGAGTGGAGGGAGCCAGCGTTTTTTAACCATCTCCCGCTCGAAAAATCTATTCAATAAATGGCCCTCAGATTGGGGACGTTAGAGGGATTAAACTGATGAGAATAGTACTACAGAAAATACCACTCATATCGGGTGTGACAGTAAATTGCACGGCGCAGACGCAGTGACCGTGGTTTAAAACAGAGTGGAGGGAGCCAGCGTTTTTAACCATCTCACCGTTCGAAAAATCTATTCAATAAATGGCCCCCAGATTGGGGACGTTAGAGGGATTAAACTGATGAGAATAGTACTACAGAAAATACCACTCATATCGGGTGTGACAGTAAATTGCACGGCTCAGACGCAGTGACCGTGGTTTAAAACAGAGTGGAGGGAGCCAGCGTTTTTTAACCATCTCCCGTTCGAAAAATCTATTCAATAAATGGCCCCCAGATTGGGGACGTTAGAGGGATTAAACTGATGAGAATAGTACTACAGAAAATACCACTCATATCGGGTGTGACAGTAAATTGCACGGCGCAGACGCAGTGACCGTGGTTTAAAACAGAGTGGAGGGAGCCAGCGTTTTTTTAACCATCTCCCTGTTCGAAAAATCTATTCAATAAATGGCCCCCAGATTGGGGACGTTAGAGGGATTAAACTGATGAGAATAGTACTACAGAAAATACCACTCATATCGGGTGTGACAGTAAATTGCACAGCGCAGACGCAGTGACCGTGGTTTAAAACAGAGTGGAGGGAGCCAGCGTTTTTTTAACCATCTCCCCGTTCGAAAAATCTATTCAATAAATGGCCCCTAGATTGGGGACGTTAGAGGGATTAAACTGATGAGAATAGTACTACAGAAAATACCACTCATATCGGGTGTTACAGTAAATTGCACGGCGCAGACGCAGTGACCGTGGTTTAAAACAGAGTGGAGGGAGCAAGCGTTTTTTTAACCATCTCACCGTTCGAAAAATCTATTCAATTCATCTTTTGGGGACCCTTGGTGTTGTACGTGGCTGGGTGGAGGAAGAAACCTTCAATGACATCACCGGGACGGGGCTAGCTTGGTATCCAACCTTGTGCAAATGGGGAGTTTGCGGTTGTGCAAATGAACTGTTTGCGGTGCATTAAAAGGGGAGTTTGGTCTGTCAATGTCAGTGAAGCGGGCGTAACCCTTACACTAACTGATTGATACAACATCATACCTGATCGTATACACAAACTGGATGTTTTAAAGCACGTTATTCCAAACAATTTAGGAATGTTAGTTGATTTATGCCGTTTATGGATTAAAACCCGACTCTGCGTCCACTACGTAATTTTCCATGGGAGTTTTGCCATAGATCCCCCTCCGGCATGCCACAGTCCAGGTGTTAGACCCCTTGAAACAACTTTCTCATCACTATTGTGGCCAGAAAGAGTCCCTGTGGGTTTTAAAATTCGCCTGCCAATTGAAGTCTATGGCGGTTCGCCCGGTTCGCCCGTTCGCGAACATTTGCAGAAGTTCGCGTTCGCTGTTCGCGAACTGAAAATTTTATGTTCGCGACATCACTATTCATCGGCCCACTGGAAATTTCTCTGTAGGGTCTATGGCCAGTCTGCCCCTGCTTCCGTAGCCCTGACATTTTTCGGCATCACAGATAATGTTGTGTGCAACCCTGTGTATTGGTGTAGTAATCATATATATGCTGGTTTTAATAAATTCAACAACTCCAGAAAAAAAAAAATTTGATTTGAAACTTGTAGAGACAGTAATAAACTTACAGTGTGTACTTTTGCGCGTTACCCTGTGTTTTGGTGTACTGATCACATAAATGCTGGTTTTATTAAATTAAACCACCTCCCCCCCCAAAAAAAAAGTAAAGAAAAAAAGAAAAAATTGGAACCGTGTGGAGATAGAATTAGAAACAAATAGAATGGAATTATTGATGCCTGGCGCTTAATATCTCGTTAATTTATGAGTAGAGATGAGCGAATCGAAGCTGACGAAGTGAAATTTGTTTAGAATTTCAGGAAAATTTTGATTCGCAACGAATGCGAATTTCCACTCGCTTCGTGGTAACGAATCGCAATTTTCCTAAAATGGCGGCTACACGTGTGGCGACTGAGGACATGGGGCAAGGAACTCTGGGAAGGCGGGATCACCAGGATTGACATGCCTGCATGCAGCCAATCAGCAGCCAGCCAGCCCTGTGATGTCACAGCCCTATAAATACGGCTGCCATCTTACAGTCAGACACTTTCCAGCGTTCAAAGTCCAGGGACAGACGTGTGAAGGCCCTAGGGACAGCAAGTGGAAAAACGATTGTGGAAAAAAAAGACAGAAAAAATTATTTATAAGTGCATGGAAAGGATAGGGGGGGATCATTTTACAGCTTCTTAGTGCAGGGAGAGAAGTGAGAAGGCTCTAGGGACATTGATAGGAAAGTGATTTCCAAGTGCAGAGAAAGATTATTTGGGGATCCAAATAGTCATTAGACAGCTCTGTCATTCCAGCTTTTTGTTATCGGGATGCAAGTGTTATGTTGAAAAGCCTTTAGTGGCTTACATATTAGTATCTTATTCAGTACTACAAGTAAGTATTTCAGTGCAAGAAGAAAAATATATAAGCACTGTGCTGCTGCAGTTATTTCTGGTAAAAGCGTATAGGGGCATATTTCAGTGCAAGAAGAAAAATATATATGCACTGAACTGTTGCAGTTATTTCTGGTAAAAGCATATAGGGGCGTATTTCAGTGCAACAAGAAAAACATATACGCACTGCACTGCTGCAGTTATTTCTGGTGAAAGCATATAGAAGCGTATTTCAGTGCAGCAAGAAAAATACATACGCACTGCACTGTTGCAGTTATTTCTGGTGAAAGTGTATAGGGGCGTATTACAGTAAAAAAAGAAAAATATATACGCACTGCATTGTTGCAGTTATTTCTGTTGAAACTGTATAGGGGCGTATTACAGCAAAAAAAGAAAAATATATGTACGCACTGCACTGTTGCAGTTATTTCTGGTGAAAGCATATAGGGGCGTATTTCAGTACTACAAGAAAAAAATATTCTCTGGTCACTTCTGCAGTTATTTCTGGTGAAAGCATATAGGGGCTTATTTCAGTACTACAAGAAAAATATATTCTCAGTTCACTATTACAGTTATATGTGGTAAAGCCATTAGTGGCGTATTTATGTATAAATATTAAGATATATTCAGCTTACAATGCTGCAGTTACAGGTGGGAAAGTCCTTTTTGCGGATTGGACCGAATTACGTTATAGTAAAATTTTGTATTACGTTTCACACACTGTGCGCTTACGTGACGACGTCCATAAGAGCAGAGCATCAATACAGGTGAATACACTATGCACTAACCCTGCACAAAAATGCTAACTAATTCACACCAACCCGCATCTATCTGCGGTATTGCTTACTGGACACTACGGGCACTTTTCTGCAGCACAGAAACCGCACGAGGACTGCGTCTCGCTCTTCCAGCACGGACCTACTTCCTCCGCTACATCCCGTTCACTTCATATCACTCCGCCTGAGGCGCTGTTGTTTTTTTGAAACTGAGAGCCTATAGCCCTCTGTTGAAAAGCCTTTAGTGGCGTATATACGTGGAAAAAGAAAAATATACTTGATGTTCACTGTTCCAGTTATATGTGGTAAAGCCTTTAGTGGCGTATATCAGTAGAAAAAGATATTCGGCGTTCAGCGCTGCAGTTATATGCGGTAAAATCTTTTTGGAATTATTTCGATGGAAAAAGAATAGTATTCAGCACTGCAGTTATATGTGGTAAAATCTTTTGTGACTTATTTTGGTGGAAAAAAAATTAACTCAGCGTTAAGCGCTGCACTTATATGTGGTAAAATCTTTTTTTAAATATTTTGGTAGAATAAAATCTTGTATTCAGCATTAAGCGCTGCACTTATATGCGGTAAAATCTTTTCTGAAATATTTCAGTGGAAAACAATCTTGTATTCAGCATTAAGCACTGCAATTATATGCGGGAAAATCTTTTTTGAAATATTTTGTTGGAAAAAAAAATTGTATTCAGCATTAATCGCTGCACTTATATGTGGTAAAATCTTTTTTGAAATATTTTGTTGGAAAAAAAAATTGTATTCAGCATTAAGAGCTGCACTTATATGTGGTAAAATCTTTTTTTTCATTATTGGGGTTGAGAAAAAACTTGTATTCAGCATTAAGCACTGCACTTATATGCGGTAAAATATTTTTTGAATTATGTCATTGGAAAAAATCTTGTATTCTGCGTTAAGCACTGCACTTATATGCGAGGAATTCTTTTTTGAAACATTTCGGTAGAAAAAATCTTGTGTTCAGCATTAAGCGCTGCACTTATATGCGGTAAAATCTTTTTTGAATTATTTCAGTGGAAAAAAATCTTGTATTCTGTTTAAGTTGCCCACATATAGCACATAGTGGAACACTGCATCAAGATGAATCAGGCGTCAATCAGCTAGGATTTCCACACACCAATGCCTGATGCATCAGACTAGATCGTCCATGTTGCCACACCAACAATTTGACAAAAGAAACCGGTTTCTTTTGGCTACCTGCCTCAGCTACTATTCTGATGCTGTTACCCGCCTGATGCCACACATCTGATGCTAAGTGCTCCTTCTTTCACCCACCATCTTCAGCGGGTACTGGTATTGCCACCCACCTTCACAGTATGTCACTTTGCCACTCTGTGGCCTCCTGATGCTGCCGCCACCTCCAGACTCTGTCATTGTGCTGCTCTGTGGTCTACTCATGCTGCTGCCACCTCCAGACTCTATCTTTGTGCCGCTCTGTGGTCTCCTCATGCTGCTTCCACCTCCAGACTCTATCATTTTCCCGCTCTGTGGTCTCCTCATTCTGCTGCCACCTCCAGACTCTGTCATTGTGCCGCTTTGTGGCCTACTCATGCTGCCGCTACCTCCAGACTCTATCTTTGTGCCGCTCTGTGGTCTCCTCATGCTGCTGCCACCTCCAGACTCTATCATTGTCCTGCTCTGTGGTATCCTCATTCTGCTGCCACCTCCAGACTCTGTCATTGTGTCACTCTGTGGCCTCCTCCTGATGCTGCTATCGCCGCCTCCAGACTCTGTCATTGTGCCGCTCTATGGCCTACTCATACTGCCGCCACCTTCAGACTCTGTCATTGTGCCCCTCTGTGGTCTCCTCATGCTGCTGCCACCTTCAGACTCTGTCATTGTCCTGCTCTGTGGTCTCCTCATTCTTCTGCCACCTCCAGATCCTGTCATTGTGCTGCTCTGTCTTCTCCTCATGCTGACGCCACCTACAGACTCTGTCATTGTACAACTCGTGGCCTCCTTATACTGCTGCCAACTCCTGACCCTGTCATTTGGCCACTCTGTGGTCTCCTTATGCTGCTTTCATCTCACCACTATGTCATAGGGCCACTTTGTGGACTTCTCATGCTGTTCCCACCCTCGCCACTTCATGACTGCTCCACTATTTTGGGTTTCGGCCTGGCTGACATTATCATTTATTTGACACTTCTGATCTATCAGAAGGAAGGAAAAACGAGAAGCTCAATAGATACTCTCTGTGTAGCAGCTTTAAGGCCTGTATGGTCCCATCAGAATTGGCTAATGATTTGGTAGCCAAAATCAGGAGAGGGTACAAAACACAGAAGACATGCAAATATTCCATTCACGTGACATCTGTTTTTTTTTTTTGCCTTTAGCAATACTGATGGATTATTGAGCAAATGCTGACCGAGTGAAGGCGTATGCTCCACAGACAGGATTCGTTTTTTCTAGGTAATTGTTCTGACGGATCAGAGAATGGGGAAAATTAATCAGTGACGTCAACACAAACTTACTGCTGACACCCTCTCAACTCTTTCGGGGGGCTCTACTTGTATAAGCGTTTAATAGAACAGGTTCTGTAGACATCTATGTGGAATCAGCGAGGGTGTAAAAGGAGTGCCCTTCTTCTTAACGCTAACATCTACCTGTAAGGCTAAGTTGATACTTGAGTTATTTGGTCAGTTTTGACCACGTGACCGCCTAAATAAGTGAAGTATGCAGTGATTCTAAGAGTGACGCCTGTCATCTGCATGTCATACGAACTCACAGTATTATTTCACTACCAAAGCAGACTCCCTATGTGTGTTACTGTGAGGCACAGTGTTATACACCACTATAAAGGCTCTCAGCAGTCAGTAAATAGACGTTTTATTAACGTAATTCGCTGCGAATATATTCGGATTGAATCAAATTTTCACGAAAAATTCGACTAACCGGCTTATCGAATTTTTGAAAAGTTCGCTCATCTCTATTTGTGAGCTACCCTGTATACCCTGTGTATTGGTCTGAAAAAAGAAATAGACAGAACTAGATGATTGAGGCCTGACGCCTAATATCAGGTTATCACTCACAGACAATTTGATGCTTATGTACTAATCACACAAATGTTTGTTTAATTAAATTGAACAACCCCCCAAAAAATTTGGAACCGTGTGGACAAAGAAATAAATGGAAACAAATGATTGAGGCCTGACACTTAATATCACATTATCACTCACAGTTAATTTTGTAAGCTACCTTGTGTATTAGTGTACTGATCAGATACACTACTCACAAAAAGTTAGGGATATTTGGCTTTTGGGTGAAATTTATGAAAAACATAAAAAGTTCACGCTACAGTGATATTAAATCACGAAAGTAGGACAATTAAATAGAAGCATGCATTGGTGATTTTTAGTGATGAGCAAGCACCAAAGTGTTCGGGTGTTCAGGTACTCGGTCCGAACACAGAGAGATATTCGTGCGCTCGGCCGAGCACCGGAGTATAATGGAAGTCAATGGGAGACAACCAGCAACCTTCTGCTCAGATAGGGGAGGATGACTGGTCCATTGGAAAAGGTCAGAAAGTGACAAAAACACCACCAAAATGGATCTGGAACAGCATGGGGACCATGTCTGGGTGCATCTTGGACTCCAAAGTCGCTGCTGGAAACCATGTTGTCCCAGTTCTCCGCCACTTTTAACGACAAAATTACGCACAAAATCCCGCCGCCTCAAAAAAACAACAACATTTTTAGAGGTAAAATTGTTATGAAACATTCTTTTCTGTATATTCAATTGTATATACAGTGCAAGTGCTGCCAAAAATTACAATGAAGAAGCACTCCAATACAGCCTGTATATCACATACAGGATGGCCTCATTCACATGGTGCTACAATTGTTCAGGTACACTGCTACACTCATAAAGCCTATGCACTAAGTGAAAGGTCTGCCAAAAATTTCAAGGGACCAGCACTCCAATACACCCTTTATTACACATAAAGGAGGGCATCATACACACCCTTGAAAAATTATCATTGATGGCCTGCTGATGACCCTCCAAAACATTCGGAGCAAGGGCCTGCCGATCTGACCACCTAAGAAGTTAATTGACCTGGTCAACACAGGCTACCAAGAAAGAATGACCAATTTCTAATCTTAATTCTCTTTTGGGTTCCAGATAATGTCACATAGCAGAGTTAGCACAGGGAATGGCGGTCAGCAGAGGCTACCAAGAAAGAATTACCAATTTCTAAGCTTAATTTTCGTTTGGGTTCCAGATATCGTCACATAGCAGAGTTAGCGCAGGGAATGGCAGTCAGCAGAGGCTACCAATAAAGAATGACCAATTTCTAAGCCTAATTTTCATTTGGGATTAAGATAACGTCACATAGCAGAGTTAGCGCAGGGAATGGCGGTCAGCAGAGGCTACCAAGAAAGAATGACCAATTTCTAATCATAATTTTCGTTTGGGTTCCAGATAACGTCACATAGCAGAGTTAGCGCAGGGAATGGCGGTCAGCATTTGTTGCCTCTTTACATTATAGAAAGTCATTACCGGAACTATACCACAATTACAAGCTGCTATCTGACTATCTTGGAATTTTATTGTCTACCCCAAAGAAAGATTTAGGGAAAGTGGCACATACAATGAAAAAAGGGAATACAACAGATGTTATAAAAGCTTTAGCTTTCAAACCAGGGATATCAACATTTGACTGTATTACCTGTAATGTTCTCCACAATAGAAAGAAACATGGTCAATCACAAACCAGAATCCTGTAAAAAACACGTGTGAAAGATTCACCACCGAAGGAAAGCAAATTATGTTTCCTTCCAAGTCTGAAACATAGAAAAGAATATACCATTTGAGCTGACCCCCAAAAAAATTGTAGGTGAGGGCCTGCAGGTGAGCTGACCCTCCCTGAAGAGGGACATGAGGATATCTAATGCACTGATCCCCAAACTCTTCAGCATCCACAGTCAAAAGAAGATGACGGTGGGGAATAGCAATGAGTGTTCTACTTGGTGGATAATGCGGATGAGACACAGTTGTCAATTAATGAGGGTCTTGTTAGGTCAACACAAGTGAGGAGGATGACCAGAGTGAGTAAGTAGAAGACGAGATGGGGGACGATGACATCACTGACCCAACCTGGGAAGGTGGAAAGCCGAGCGAGGACAGCAGGACAGAGGGGAAGGGATCCACAGCACCGCAACAGGCTGGAGGAGGCTGTGTGGTGGCAAAAAGGAGAAGGCGGGCCACAATAAACAGGCCTGCAACTGTTCCTCCTTGTGCAAATTTCCCTTGACAAGGGGTAGGTGTTCTGCAGTCTGGGGCTTTTTTGTGGAAAGTGGGGACGATAAAAGATTTGTAATTTGCTAACTGTAAATGTGCTATAACTAAATAAGAACTCAACATTTCATAAATAACAATAACCATAACATATTTTACATCCTATTAATAAACTAACTCAAACCATAACAATAAACACTCAAACACGGGAACTTAATGGGAAAAGACTGTACACTGGAGGCTAAATGAGTAGGATTGGGAACACTAGCAACCTCAACCCCAACAGTATGATCCGCCACATGGCATCACAGCACCCTAATAGGTGGGCCGAACCCCTGGGTCCACAATCAGTGTCTGTGGGTCACACCACTGCCTCCTCTTCCTCCCCTGTGTTACGAGATGGCCAATCCTCTGTGTTAGATGCAGGCCTGGATGACTCCCGACCTGCAGCTGGGCCTTCGCAAGCACCATCTGCTAGAACACCCCTTTTTGTGCCCAAGCACAGCGTACAGATGTTATTACCCCAGGCTTTTGATCGTAAGCGCAAATAGCAAGCCACGCACCCACAGGCTATAGCACTAAATGCGCCCCTTTCCGCAGGCTCATGGCGGCAGCCGTCCTTCGTTACTCATTCCCCAGCCGCCACTATTGTTCAGGGTGTCCCGTCCCTGCATTACACCAGCAATTGTGTGTGTCCCGTAACATCACCCGTCCCCTGACCAATGCAGTTATTGGGAAGGTCCACTTAACGACGGACACACGGACAAGTGCTTTTGGCCAGGGACGCTATATCTCCGTGACGGCACACTGGGTGAACCTTGTGTAGTCCATTAGCGAGTCGCACCCTGGGATGGCCGACGCCAAGGATTGCAGGCACTACTTCTATGAGCATTTCTGCCACCACCTACATTTGTGGCTGCAACCCCCCCCCCCTTCTTCTCCTCTGCCTCCACCTCCTCCTCCACTGCAAACTCTGAATTCTCATGGGGAAGCGGCAACAGGCCTTGCTGAAATTCATTTGCTTGGGGGACCAGGTTGGCTGTGTCTGATGATGTCTGATAATGTCCATAACTTGTTGGCATCTTTGTAGCTCGGCAAGCTCCACACATGGCAATTATACAGCATATATGTACCATGCACAACAGACATCCCAAACTTATACATTAATATAACTAAAAACCTAACAACCAAGAGTGGAGTTAAACCAATGGCATGAACTTTTTTAGGAACTCATAAATAACCAAATAACCATAACATATTTTGCAATTATAAGCCTCATAAACCATAATAACAATAATAATACCAACTATAATACAAACAAAAAAATATTATAATAACAGAACAGAATGTCATTGTAGAAATAATTACAGCTGACAACGCTGGCGGCAGAGTACGTAGTTCATTGGGCAACCCAGGAGGGGAGATGAGGGGGGACACACCGCAGTTCCAACAGAAGCAGGACAACACTCTAAAAGGCCTGCGACAGTTTCATGACACCCCGCCAGCACCCTCACCCTGATGCGCCGCCTAGTGTCAAAATGAGGGAAACACTTTGGAAGATGGTGAAGGAGTACATGGCAGACCGTGTTAACGTCCTCAGTGATCCCTCTATGCCTTTGAGGGGCTGGCCTGTACACTGTATTCACTAAAACCTCATCCAAAACCTACACATTACTATAAAATACAAACATAACATACAACCGTGGTGGTAAAACAATGGCATGGCCTGTTGACTAACTCCTAAATAACAAAATAAATAACAATAATAACATATCTTACAGACTAGTCATAGACTGTAACTCAAACCATAACCAATAAAAAGTCAAACACAGTACACAGGGTGATAGCCAGACCACCCTCAGTTTGTATTCTTTATGCCTCGGAGGCGCTGGCCTGCCCTGCCGCCAGCGTTTTGGCACAGTGGGTACTGTAGTTACTGCTGCTGGGGCCATAATAACAGATAAGCGCATGCACTACGCATGTCAACTGAAAATGCTGACAGGTTGACTATTATAAAAATGAACCGTGCCTGGATTGCCCCTGACTTCTCTACTCCACCAGATGAAAGCGGCTGAACATAAAGGCATTTTAAATGTGTTGTTTCTAATGTACTGAATACACTGTATTCACATGCACCTCTGCCACAACTAAAAAGGTTATATGGTTCAATCTTCTTTTTCTCGTCCTTCTCCTCCTCCTCCTCCATCAAATGAACATGCTTTTTAGGCTTCCCTGGCAAAATAATGTTTTATAGGGTCAGCGAAATTCTTGCACAGGTGCCAGAGGTGACACTCAGAGCCCTCTCTGTGGCAGGGCCGGCGCTTCCATATAGGCAAGGGGGGCAATTGCCCCCGGGCCCCCGAGTCCTTAGGGGCCCCCAAGCCCACCACCACCCGACACCGGCGCCAGCGGGGCAGACTGAGCGGTCGGGCACTTTGGACGTGGTCCAAGGGCACGGCCGGGAAGTGGGCCCGCGGCGGCAGGGCACAGGGAGATGAGCGCTTCCATTGTGGAAGCGTTCATCTTCATAGTCATCTGTATCGCCGTCCTCAGGACAGCGATACAGATGGATGCTGCAGCCGGGCAGGGGAGGGAGAGGCGTCTCCCTTCCCTGCTCCTCTGATAGGCTGCCGGCACAAGGCACGGCACAAGTGGGTTTTTTCTTTTTTTTTTCTTTTCATATACCAGACTATCTGTTACTAGCACATGGGGGTGGGGGGTTAAAGAGGCACTTGTTACTGGCACAAGGGATGGGGGGTTAAAGAGGCACTTGTTACTGGCACATGGGGTGGGGAGTCAAAGAGGCACTTGTTACTGGCACAAGGGATGGGGGGTTAAAGAGGCACTTGTTACTGGCACATGGGGTGGGGAGTCAAAGAGGCACTTGTTACTGGCATATGGGATGGGGGGGTTAAAGAGGCACTTGTTACTGGCACATGGGGGGAAGAGAGGCTCTTGTTACTGGCACATGGGGGGGAGAGGCACTTGTTACTGGCACATGATTTGGGGGGCATCTATTGGGGGCACTTGTTACTGGGACATTATTATGGGGCACTGAACTACATCTGTTGTATTCTGCTTCCAATACTGAACTAAATCTTAATACAGTGTGTATATTACAAATTCCATTATCTTGGGCCTAGTTTACTGGCCGACATCTGTTATATTTTGCTTCCAATACTGAACTATGTCTAAATACAGTGTGTATATTACAAATTCCATTCATCTGGGCCTTGTAAAGTGTCCACTACTTGTGGGTTTTTGTATCCCATACTGAACTGTATCTGAAAGCACTGTGTCTATTACAACTTCCATTCATCTGGGCCTTGTAAAGTGTCCACAACCTGTGGGTTTTTGTATCCAATACTGTCCTGCATCAGAAAACTGTGTCTTTAGCGGACAGTAAAACAATCTGCGCCACATCTACAGACAAAACCATTAATATGAAGAAGGCGCACACAAAGGGAGGGAAACGTGGGAGTGATGCTGATGGTTCACTAGGCCCAAGATAATGGAATTTGTAATATACACACTGTATTCAGATGTAGTTCAGTATTGAAAGCAAAATACAACAAATGTCAGCCAGTATACTAGGCCAAAGAAAATGGAATTTGTAATATACACACTGTATTCAGGTGCAGTTCACTATTGGAAGCAAAATACAACAGATCTCGGCCAGTAAACTAGGCCCAAGATAATGAAATTTGTAATATACGCACTGTATTAAGATTTAGTTCAGTATTGGAAGCAGAATACAACAGATTTCGGCCAGTGAACTAGGCTCAAGATATTGGAATTTGTAATATACACACTGTATTCAGATATAGTTCAGTATTGGAAGCAAAATACAACAGATGTCGACCAGTATACTAAGCCAAAGAAAATGGAATTTGTGATATACACACTGTATTCAGATATAGTTCAGTATTGGAAGCAAAATACAACAGATGTCGACCAATATACTAAGCCAAAGAAAATGGAATTTGTAATATACACGCTGTATTCAGATATAGTTCAGTATTTATTTATTTTTTTAATCATCTTGAAAAGTACAATCCATAAAAAAACAAATTAAAAAATCATCCCTAACCCCCGCCCCAAAAAAATAAAAAAAATAAAATATATATATATATATATATATATATATATATAGTTCAGTATTGAAAGCAAAATACAACAGATGTCGGCCAGTAAACTAGGTCCAAGATAATGGAATTTGTAATATACACACTGTATTCAGATATAGTTCAGTATTGAAAGCAAAATACAACAGATTTCGACCAGTAAACTAGGCCCAAGATAATGGAATTTGTAATATACACACTGTATTCAGATATAGTTCAGTATTGGAAGCAAAATACAACAGATGTCGACCAGTATACTAGGCCCAAGATAATGGAATTTGTAATTTACACACTGTATTCAGATATAGTTCCGTATTGGAAGCAAAATACAACAGATGTCAGCCAGTATACCAGGCCAAAGACAACGGAATTTGTAATATACACACTGTATTCAGATATAGTTCAGTATTGGAAGCAAAATAGAACAAATGTCGGCCAGTATACTTGGTCAAAGAAAATTGAATTTGTAATATACACACTGTATTCAGATATAGTTCGGTGTTGGAAGCAAAATACAACAGGTTTTAGCCAGTAAACTAGGCCCAAGATAATGGAATTTGTAATATACACTCTGTATTCAGATGTAGCTCAGTACTGGAAGCAATATACAACAGATGGCCAGTAAACTAGGCCCAAGATAATGGAATTTGTAATATACACACTGTATTCAGATGTAGCTCAGTATTGAAAGCAAAGTACAACAGATGTCGGCCAGTATACTAGGCCAAAGATAATGGAATTTGTAATATACACACTGTATTCATATGTAGTTCAGTATTGGAAGCAAAATACTACAGATGTCGGCCAGTATACTAGGACCAAAAAAATTGAATTTGTAATATACACACTGTATTCAGATGTAGTTCTATATTGGATACAAAATTGTCCCAAATAAAATGTATTCTCTGCTGGAATACTGTATATACGGTTGCAGCCTAAACACACACACAGATGTGCACAAAACTAGTTAACTATGGCCAAAATATAAATCACTCGCTGCTGGAGTAATTAATATAACGGTTGCGGATTGAACACACACACAGATGTAGCACAAATTAGGTTAATTTCCCCAGAAAAAAATAATTTCTCTGATGGTGCTGTGTATATCTCACTAGCAGGAACATTGTAGTGAATAAGCCCCTTTTTTATAATGTCTGCCCAACACACTGCCTTCTGATGGTGCAGTGAATATCTCACTAGCAGGCATATTGTAGTGAATAAGCCCCTTTTTATAATGTCTGCCCAACACACTGCTTTCTGATGGTGCAGTGAATATCTCACTAGCAGGCACACTGTAGTGAATAAGCTTCTTTTTATAATGTCTGCCCAACACACTGCTTTATGATGTTGCAGTGTATATCTCACTAGCAGGCACACTATAGTTAATAATCACCCTTTTTATAATGTCGCTCCACACACTGCTTTCTGATGGCGTACTGTGGATGCGACTAATCGTAAATCTTTCTGTCTTTTAGAAGTTTGGGTACTTAAAAAAGCGATTTTCTAGCCCTGCACTATCTGTCCCTTCCTGAAGATGCCTGTCCCTGATAGTGCTGAATTAAACCCCTTCTTAAAAAAAAAAAAAAAAAGCTGCTGCACTGCTGTCAAACACACACTGTAGTCCTTAAAAGGACTGTTTGGTCTTTCGATAAGGTTTTTGGAGTAAAATCAGTAAGTTTACAGCAAAACGCTTTCTGTCCCTGCCTACTGTCTGCTCTCCCTGACACTGAATGATCCGAGCGCTGGACCTCAGCTCCTATATGAAATGGTATCACGTCTTCCGGCCAGCCAATCAGTGTAAGGCTTACAGCTAACATGGCTATGGCCTTACACTGAAGGGAATTACTTACCTGGACCTTGATTGGCTGCTTAGGAGGTGTCAAACTTGCGGGGAGGAGACTCAAGCAATGCGACACACATGGTGCTCGGCGGACTTAAGCCGAGCTCCGAGCATAGCGATGCTCAAGCCGAACCAATACTCGGCCTAGCACCCTCGCTTATCACTAGTGATTTTCTCATCCCAAACAATTTATTGAAACAAAAGCCGACAACAGTGGTGGGTATACCCCAACAAAAAATGTCAATGTCTCAAAATTTAAAGAGAGATTTAAAATGCTAGATGGTAAAACATTTGTTGTACAGTTTTGCACTTATTCCACCCCTCACCTTTAAAAAAAAGGATTTTGTTAACATGGAGGGAAAAATGAAACTACTGTCCTTGCAGGTAGCTGCTTTTGAGGTTTTGCAGCAGCTGCAGTTGTGCAACGAGGCAAAGCTATCCTCAGCTCCTCACTTCTCACTACCTAGCTGACAACTTTCCCTGACAACTACTTAAAGAAGTGATCGATCTACAGCTGTGAATCAATCAACTTCTGTTAGTTCATTGCTCAGTTGTTTTTAGGCTGCCCAGAGCGTTTTTCTGTCACTTTTTCCTGGTGTGATCGGCGGTCATTTTGTGATCTTTTGGTGCACCAGCACATGTTTTGAGCTGCCACCAAGTTCAACATACATTTTTGGGTTCAATAGTAAGCTTTTTTTTGCAATATCCTACATCAGGGGTTGTGCTTATTGTCACACCTTGAAACACAGGATAGAAATTGCTATATTTTATTGAGGGGTGAAATTCATTTGCCAAAATACCAATCCCTAAATCTGGTGTTGCAGCTGTAGCTGGCTAAGTTTACTACTGTCTGTCAAAGGATAGATTTTTTTTCTGGGGTTAAATTTAATTGCCAAAATAACATTCCCTTAAATCTGGCCTTCCAGCTGTGGCTGGCTAAGTTTAATACTGTCTGTCAAAGGATAGATTTTTTTCTGGAGAGAAATTCAATTGCCAAAATACCAATCCCCTAAATCAGTGGTTTTAGCTGTTGCTGCCCAAATGTAATACTGTCCGTAAAAGGATGGATTTTATTTCTGGGGTGAAAATCAATTGCCAAAATACCAATCCCCTAAATCTGGGGTTCCAGCTGTGGCTGTCCAAGTGTAATACTGTCCGTAAAAGGATAGATTTTTTTCTGGGGTGAAATTCTATTGCCAAAATACCAATCCCCTAAATCTGGTGTTCCAGCTGTGGCTGGCTAAGTTTAATACTGTCCGTCAAAGGATCGATTTTTTTCTGGGGTGAAATTCAATTGCCAAAATACCAATCCCCTAAATCTGGTGTTGCAGCTGTGGCTGGCTTTGTTTAATACTGTACGTCAAAGGTTAGATTTTTTTCTGGAGTGAAATTCAATTGCCAAAATAACAATCGCCTAAATCTGTCGTTCCAACTGTGGCTGCCTAAGTTTAATACTGTCAGTCAAAGAATAGATTTTTTTTCAGTGGTTTTAGCTGTTGCTGGCCAAGTGTAATACTGTTCGTAAAAGGATAGATTTTTTTTTCTGGGGTGAAATTCAGTTGACAAAATACCAATCCCCAAAATTTGAGGTTTCAGCTGTGGCTGTCCAAGTGTAATACTGTCCTTAAAAGGATAGATTTTTTTCTGGGGTGAAAATCTATTGCCAAAATACCAATCCCCTAAATCTGGGGTTCCAGCTGTGGCTGGCTAAGTTTAATACTGTACATCAAAGGACAGATTTTTTTCTAGGGTGAAATTAAATTGCCAAAATACCAATCTGCTAAATCTTGGGTTCCAGCTGTGGCTGGCTAAGTTTAATACTGTGTGTCAAAGGATAGATTTTTACCTGGGGTGAAATTCAATTGCCAAAATACCAATCCCCTAAATCTGGTGTTCCAGCTTTGGCTGGCTAAGTTTAATACTGTACGTCAAAGGATAGATTTTGTTGTGGGGTGAAATTCAATTGCCAAAATACCAATCCCCTAAATCTGGTGTTCCAGCTTTAGCTGGCTAAGTTTAATACTGTCCATCAAAGGATAGATTTTTTCCTGGGGTGAAAATCAATTGCCAAAATACCAATCCCCTAAATCTGGCGTTCCAGCTGTGGCTGGCTAAGTTTAATACTGTACGTCAAAGGATAGATTTTTTTTGTGGGGTGAAATTCAATTGCCATAATGCCAATCCCTTAAATCTGGTGTTCCAGCTGTGGCTGGTGTAAGAGAGAGCAAGGGTCCGTCATTGACGGAAGGTACGTGTCACCGAGGTTCCTGGCCTCGGTGAGATAAGAGCCTGGTTTGTATGTCAGCAGCAGATAGTGTTTCTTGACACGTTGGAATTTTAGCATGGCTGCAAAGCCAATCCGGGTCGGCTCTTACTGGGAGCAACTAAAGTGTTGGGTGGGTGGTTGCTCCCCACGTTGCAGGCCAGGTTTTGAAGGCTTGTATAAAGCCCAGCCAAGCACTGTCAGCTGTGTGGATTATCCTCCGTCTGCCAGTGACGCTGTGGAAGCTCTCAGTGCTGGGAGTGAGAGTCCGCAAGCAGGCGTGCAGTCGGCATGGAAGCCTGCACCTGGACTTTCCTGTGGCTGAGCTGTCAGCCAGGTGTGAACAAACACCAAAACCTTAGAGGTGAACTTATGCTGTGTTGTCATTATTGCCATGTGTGAACAAGCACCAAGACTTTGTATTTCCTGAGTGTGAATAAAACACTACTGCTTGCTTCAAAAACTGTGTACTTGCCTCTGTACTGCATCCGCAAGCCTGTCTACCGGAGCAAATCCCCACACAGGCTAAGTTTAATACTGTCCATCAAAGGATAGATTTTTTTCTGGGGTGAAATTCAATTGCTAAAATACCAATCCCCTAAATCTGGTGTTGCAGCTGTGGCTGGCTTAGTTTAATACTGTCCGTCAAAGAATATTTTTTTTTCAGTGGTTTTAGCTGTTGCTGGCCAAGTGTAATACTCTCTGTAAAAGGATAGATTTTATTTCTGGGGTGAAATTCAATTGCCAAAATACCAATCCGCTAAATCTGGGGTTCCAGCTGTGGCTGGCTAAGTTCAATACTGTACGTCAAAGGGTAGATTTTTTCCTGGGGTGAAATGAAATTGCCAAAATACCAATCCCCTAAATCTGGGGTTCCAGCTGTGGCTGGCTAAGTTTAATACTCTACGTCAAATGATAGATTTTATTTGTGGTATGAAATTCAACTGCCAAAATACCAATCCCTTAAATCAGGGGTTCCAGCTGTGGCTGGCTAAGTTTAATACTGTCCGTCAAAGGATAGATTTCTTTATGGGGTGAAATTCAATTGCCAAAATACCAATCCCCTAAATCTGGTGTTCCAGCTGAGGCTGGCCAAGTTCAATACTGTACGTCAAAGGGTAGATTTTTTCCTGGGGTGAAATTCAATTGCCAAAACCCCAATCCCCTAGATCTAGTGTTCCAGCTGTGGCTGGCCAAGTGTAATACTGTCCGTCAAAGGATAGATTTTTTTGTGGGGTGAAATTCAATTGCCAAAATACCAATCCCTTAAATCTGGTGTTCCAGCTGTGGCTGGTGTAAGAGAGCACAAGGGTCCGTCATTGACGGAAGGTACGTGTCACTGAGGTTCCTGGTCTCGGTGAGATAAGAGCCTGGTTTGTATGTCAGCAGCAGATAGTGTTTCTTGACACATTGGTATTTTAGCATGGCTGCAAAGCCGATCCGGGTCAGCTCTTACTGGGAGCAACTAAAGTGTTGGGTGGGTGGTTGCTCCCCACGTTGCAGGCCAGGTTTTGAAGGCTTGTATAAAGCCCAACCAAGCACTGTCAGCTGTGTGGATTATCCTCCGTCTGCCAGTGACACTGTGGAAGCTCTCAGTGCTGGGAGTGAGAGTCTGCAAGCAGGCGTGCAGTCTGTATGGAAGCCTGCACCTGGACTTTTCTGTGGCTGAGCTGTCAGCCAGGTGTGAACAAACACCAAAACCTTAGAGGTGAACTTATGCTGTGTTGTTATTTTTGCCATGTGTGAACAAGCACCAAGACTTTGTATTTCCTAACTTTGAATAAAACACTACTGCTTGCTTCAAGGAACTGTCTACTTGCCTCTGTACTGCATCCGCAAGCCTGTCTACCTGAGCAAATCCTCACACTGGCTCAGTTTAATACTGTCCGTCAAAGGATAGATTTTTTTTCTGGGGTGAAATTCAAATGCTAAAATACCAATCCCCTAAATTAGTGGTTTTAGCTGTTGCTGGCCAAGTGTAATACTGTCCGTAAAAGGATAGATTTTATTTCTGGGGTGAAATTCAATTGCCAAAATACCAATCCACTAAATCTGGGGTTCCAGCTGTGGCCGTCTAAGTGTAATACTGTCCGTAAAAGGATAGATTTTATTTCTGGAGTGAAATTCAATTGCCAAAACAACCAATCCCCTTAATCTGGTGTTCCAGCTATGGCTTGCTAAGTTTAATACTGTCCGTCAAAGGATAGATTTTTTGTGGGGTGAAATTCAATTGCCAAAATACCAATCCCCTAAATCTGGTGTTCCAGATGTGTCTGGCTAAGTTGATTACTGTCCGTCAAAGGATAGATTTTTTTCTGCGGTAAAATTCTATTGCCAAAATACCAATCCCCTAAAATCTGGTGTTCCAACTGTGGCTGGCTAAGTTTAATACTGTACGTCAAAGGATAGATTTTTTTCTGGGGTGAAATTCAATTGCCAAAATTCCAATCCCCTAAATCTGGGGTTCCAACTGTGGCTGGCTGTTTAATACTGTCCGTCAACGAATAGATGTTTTTTCAGCAGCTTTAACTATTGCTGGCCAAGGGTAATACTGTCCGTAAAAGGATAGATTTTATTTCTGGGGTGAAATTCAATTGCCAAAATACCAATCCCTTAATTCAGGGGTTCCAGCTGTGGTCGTCCAAGTGTAATACTGTCCGTAAAAGGATAGATTTTATTCTGGGGTGAAATTCAATTGCCAAAATACCAATCCCCTAAATCAGTGGTTTTAGCTGTTGCTGGCCAAGTGTAATACTGTCCTTAAAAGGATAGATTTTATTTTTGGAGTGAAATTCAATTGCCAAAATACCAATCCCCTAAATCTGGGGTTCCAGCTGTGTCTGGCTAAGTTGATTAATGTCCGTCAAAGGATAGATTTTTTTCTGCGGTGAAATTCTATTGCCAAAATACCAATCCCCTAATTCTGTCGTTCCAACTGTGGCTGGCTGTTTAATACTGTCCGTCAACGAATAGATTTTTTTTCAGCGGCTTTAGCTGTTTCTGGCCAAGTGTAATACTGTCCGTAAAAGGATAGATTTTATTTCTGGGGTGAAATTCAATTGCCAAAATACCACTCCCTTAAATCAGGGGTTCCAGCCTTGGCTGTCCAAGTGTAATACTGTCCGTAAAAGGATAGATTTTTTTCTAGGGTGAAATTCAATTGCCAAGATACCAATCCCTAAATCAGTGGTTTTAGCTGTTGCTGGCCAAGTGTAATACTGTCCGTAAAAGGATAGATTTTATTTCTGGGGTGAAATTCAATTGCCAAAATACCAATCCCCTAAATCAGTGGTTTTAGCTGTTGCTGGCCAGGTGTAATACTGTACGTCAAAGGATAGATTTCTTTATGGGGTGAAATTCAATTGCCAAAATAACAATCCCCTAAATCTGGTGTTCCAGCTGTGTCTGGCTAAGTTGATTACTAGTGTTGAGCGAACAGTTCGAGCATATTTCGGGTTTGTACCGAATTTTGGGGTGTCCGGGACACGAACCCGGACATTTTCCAAAAAGTTTGGGTTCGTTGTTCGTCGATTACTTCCCGCTTTCTGAAGGGCTGCACAGCAGCCAATCAGCTAGCGTTTTACTTCTTGCCCTAAGAGCCCATCACAGCCATGCCTACTAATGGCATGGCTATGATTGGCCAAGTGCAGCATGTGACCCAGCCTCTACATAACACTGCTCTAATTAGTGTAGAGAGAGGACGCAGCTTCTGTCAGGGCGAGATTAGGCAGGGAAAAGTCAGCAACAGCACCGAATGAACTGATCGATCTACAGCTGTGAATGATTGAACTTATGCTAGATACTTGCTCACTGGTTTTTAGGCTGCACAGAGCGTTTTTCTGTCACTTATTTTCTGGGGTGATCGGCGGCCATTTTGTGACTTGTGGTGCACCAGAACAAGCTGCCACCAAGCCCATCAATCCATCAAAACTATTTTTTTTTGCTATATCCTACATCAGGGGCTTGGCAGTGCTAATTGTCACCCCTAGAAACTCAGGATAGCAATTTCTATATTTTATTAAGGGGTTAAACACAATTGCCCAAATACCAATCCCCAAAAACTGGTGTTCCAGTTTTGGCTAGCCAAGTATAATACTGTCTGCTGTCTGGCAAAGGATAGATTATTTTATGTGGTGAAATTCAATTGCCAAAATAGCAATTCCATAAATCAGTGGTTTCAGCTGTGGCTGGCAAAGTATAATAGTGTCCGCCAAAACATATATTTTGTTCTGGGGTGAAATTAAATTGCCAAAATAGCAATACCCTGAATCTGGTGTCCCAGCTGTTGCAGGCCAAGATTCATAGTGTCCGCAAAAACATATATTTTGTTCTGGGGTGAAATTCAATTGCCAAAATAGCAATACCATAAATCAGTGGTTTCAGCTGTGACTGGCAAAGTATAATAGTGTCCGCCAAAACATATATTTTGTTCTGGGGTGAAATTCAATTGCCAAAATAGAAATACCATAAATCAGTGCTTTCAGCTGTGGCTGGCAAAGTATAATAGTGTCCGCCAAAACATATTTTGGCAATTGAATTTCAACCCAGAACAAAATATATGTTTTGGCGGACACTATTATACTTTGCCAGCCACAGCTGAAAGCACTGATTTATGGTATTTCTATTTTGGCAATTGAATTCACCTCAGAACAAATATATGTTTAGTGACACTATAATCTTGGCCTGCAACAGCTGGGACACCAGATTCAGGGTATTAGTTATTTTGGCAATTGAATCTCAACCCAGAACAAAATATAACAATACCCTGAATCTGGTGTCCCAGCTGTTGCAGGCCAAGATTCATAGTGTCCATAAAAACATATATTTTGTTCTGGGGTGAAATTCAATTGCCATAATAGCAATACCCTGAATCTGGTGTCCCAGCTGTTGCAGGCCAAGATTCATAGTGTCCGCAAAAACATATATTTTGTTCTGGGGTGAAATTCAATTGCCAAAATAGCAATACCCTGAATCTGGTGTCCCAGCTGTTGCAGGCCAAGATTCATAGTGTCCGCCAAAACATATATTTTGTTCTGGGGTGAAATTAATTTGCCAAAATAGCAAAACCATAAATCTGGTGTCACACCTGTGGTTGGCAAACTATAATAGTGTCTGCAAAAACATATATTTTTTTCTGGGGTTAAATTAATTTGCCAAAATAGCAATACCCTGAATCTGGTGTCCCAGCTGTTGCAGGCCAAGATTCATAGTGTCCGCAAAAACATATATTTTGTTCGGGGTGAAATTCAATTGCCAAAATAGCAATACCCTGAATCTGGTGTCCCAGCTGTTGCAGGCCAAGATTCATAGTGTCCATAAAAACATATATTTTGTTCTGGGGTTAAATTCAATTGCCAAAATAGCAATACCATAAATCAGTGGTTTCAGCTGTGGCTGGCAAAGTATATTAGTGTCCGCCAAAAATATATTTTGTTCTGGGGTGAAATTCAATTGCCAAAATAGCAATACCATAAATCAGTGGTTTCAGCTGTGGCTGGCAAAGTATAAAAGTGTCTGCCAAAACATATATTTTGATCTGGGGTGAAATTCAATTGCGAAAATAGCAATACCCTGAATCTGGTGTCCAAGCTGTTGCAGGCCAAGATTCATAGGGTCCGCAAAAACATATATTTTGTTCTGGGGTGAAATTCAATTGCCAAAATAGCAATACCATAAATCAGTGGTTTCAGCTGTGGCTGGCCAAATTTCATAGTGTCCTGCAAATTATATATTTTGTTCTGGGGTGAAATTCAATTGCCAAAATAGCAATACCCTGAATCTGGTGTCCCAGCTGTTGCAGGCCAAGATTCATAATGTCTGCAAAAACATATATTTTGTTCTGGGGTGAAATTCAATTGCCAAAATAGCAATACCATAAATCTGGTGTCACAGCTGTGGCTGGCAAACTATAATAGTGTCCTCAAAAACATATATTTTGTTCTGGGGTGAAATTTATTTGCCAAAATAGCAATACCCTGAATCTGGTGTCCCAGCTGTTGCAGGCAAAGTTTCATAGTGTCCGCCAAAACATATGTTTTGTTCAGGAGTGAAATTAATTTGCCAAAATAGCAATACCATAAATTTGGTGTCACAGCTGTGGCTGGCAAACTATAATAATGTCCGCAAAAACATATATTTTGTTCTGGGGTGTAATTCACTTGCAAAAATAGCAATACGCTGAATCTAGTGTCCCAGCTGTTGCAGGCAAAGTTTCATAGTGTCCGCCAAAACATATATTTTGCTCTGGGGTGAAATTAATTTGCCAAAATAGCAATACCCTGAATCTGGTGTCCCAGCTGTTGCAGGCCAAGTTTCATCTTGTCCGCCAAAAACATATTTTGTTCTAGGGTGAAATTAATTTGCCAAAATAGCAATACCATAAATCTGGTGTCACAGCTGAGGCTGGCAAACTATAATAGTGTCCGCAAAAACATATATTTTGTTCGGGGTGAAATTCAATTGCCAAAATAGCAATACCCTGAATCTGGTGTCCCAGCTGTTGCAGGCCAAGATTCATAGTGTCCGTAAAAACATATATTTTGTTCTGGGGTTAAATTCAATTGCCAAAATAGCAATACCATAAATCAGTGGTTTCAGCTGTGGCTGGCAAAGTATATTAGTGTCGGCCAAAAATATATTTTGTTCTGGGGTGAAATTCAATTGCCAAAATAGCAATACCATAAATCAGTGGTTTCAGCTGTGGCTGGCAAAGTATAAAAGTGTCTGCCAAAACATATATTTTGATCTGGGGTGAAATTCAATTGCCAAAATAGCAATACCCTGAATCTGGTGTCCAAGCTGTTGCAGGCCAAGATTCATAGGGTCCGCAAAAACATATATTTTGTTCTGGGGTGAAATTCAATTGCCAAAATAGCAATACCATAAATCAGTGGTTTCAGCTGTGGCTGGCCAAATTTCATAGTGTCCTGCAAATTATATATTTTGTTCTGGGGTGAAATTCAATTGCCAAAATAGCAATACCCTGAATCTGGTGTCCCAGCTGTTGCAGGCCAAGATTCATAATGTCTGCAAAAACATATATTTTGTTCTGGGGTGAAATTCAATTGCCAAAATAGCAATACCATAAATCAATGGTTTTAGCTGTGTCTGGCCAAGTTTCATAGTGTCCTGCAAATTATATATTTTTTCTGGGTTGAAATTCAATTGCCAAAATAGCAATACCATAAATCTGGTGTCACAGCTGTGGCTGGCAAACTATAATAGTGTCCTCAAAAACATATATTTTGTTCTGGGGTGAAATTTATTTGCCAAAATAGCAATACCCTGAATCTGGTGTCCCAGCTGTTGCAGGCAAAGTTTCATAGTGTCCGCCAAAACATATATTTTTTCTGGGGTGAAATTAATTTGCCAAAATAGCAATAACATGAATCTGGTGTCCCAGCTGTTGCAAGCCAAGTTTCATAGTGTCCGCCAAAACATATGTTTTGTTCAGGGGTGAAATTAATTTGCCAAAATAGCAATACCATAAATTTGGTGTCACAGCTGTGGCTGGCAAACTATAATAATGTCCGCAAAAACATATATTTTGTTCTGGGGTGTAATTCACTTGCAAAAATAGCAATACGCTGAATCTAGTGTCCCAGCTGTTGCAGGCAAAGTTTCATAGTGTCCGCCAAAACATATATTTTGTTCTGGGGTGAAATTAATTTGCCAAAATAGCAATACCCTGAATCTGGTGTCCCAGCTGTTGCAGGCCAAGTTTCATCTTGTCCGCCAAAAACATATTTTGTTCTAGGGTGAAATTAATTTGCCAAAATAGCAATACCATAAATCTGGTGTCACAGCTGTGGCTGGCAAACTATAATAGTGTCCGCAAAAACATATATTTTGTTCTGGGATGTAATTCACTTGCCAAAATAGCAATACCCTGAATGTGGTGTCCCAGCTGTTGCAGGCAAAGTTTCATAGTGTCTGCAAAAACATATATTTTGTTCTGGGGTGAAATTAATTTGCCAAAATAGCAATACCCTGAATCTGGTGTCCCAGCTGTAGCAGGCCAAGTTTCATAGTGTCCGCCAAAACATATATTTTGTTCTGGGGTGAAATTAATTTGCCAAAATAGCAATTCCCTGAATCTGGTGTCCCAGCTGTTGCAGGCAAAGTTTCATTTTGTCCGCCAAAACATATATTTTGTTCTGGTGTGAAATTAAGTTGCCAAAATAGCAATACCCTGAATCTGGTGTCCCAGCTGTTGCAGGCCAAGTTTCATAGTGTCCGCCAAAACATATATTTTGTTCTGGGGTGAAATTAATTTGCCAAAATAGCAATACCCTGAATCTGGTGTCCCAGCTGTTGCAGGCCAAGTTTCATAGTGTCCGCCTAAACATATATTTTGTTCTGGGGTGAAATTCACTTGCCAAAATAGCAATACCCTGAATCTGGTGTCCCAACTGTTGCAGACAAAGTTTCATAGTGTCCGCAAAAACATATATTTTGTTCTGGGGTGTAATTCAATTGCCAAAATAGCAATACCCTGAATGTGGTGTCCCAGCTGTTGCAGGCAAAGTTTCATGGTGTCTGCAAAAACATATATTTTGTTCTGGGGTGAAATTAATTTGCCAAAATAGCAATACCCTGAATCTGGTGTCCCAGCTGTTGCAGGCCAAGTTTCATAGTGTCCGCCAAAACATATATTTTGTTCTGGGGTGAAATTAATTTGCCAAAATAGCAATTCCCTGAATCTGGTGTTCGAGCTGTTGCAGGCCAAGTGTAAATCTGTCCATAAAAGGATACCTTTCATCCAGGGCCTGAATACTAGCCCTAAAAGAGATATTCCCTAAATGAGTGGTTACTGCTGTGCCTGGATTAGCGTAATACGCTACATAAACAAATAAGCAGATAGTGGTAGGTGCCTGTAAAAAAGGCCTTAATTTGAAATCAATACATTGGGCCAAATATTTTTTACTTATTGTGGTGCTTGGTGAACGGTAACAATGAGGAAATCATCTAGTAAGGGAAGCGGACGCGGTCGTGGTGGTGTTAGTGTACCCTCTGGTGCTGGGAGAGGACGTGGCCATTCTGCCACAGCCACACGTCCTAGTGAACCTACTACCTCAGGTTCCAGTACCCGCCAGAATTTACAGCGATACTTGGTGGGGCCCAATGCCGTTCTAAGGATGGTAAGGCCTGAACAGGTACAGGCGCTAGTCAATTGGGTGGACGACAGTGGATCCAGCACGTTCACAACATTATCTCCCACCCAGTCTTCTGCAGAAAGCGCACAGGTGGCACCTGAAAACCAAGCCCATCAGTCTGTCACATCACCCCCATGCATATCAGGGAAACTGTCTGAGCCTCAAGTTATGCAGCAGTCTCTTTTGCTGTTTGAAGACTCTGCTGGCAGGGTTTCCCAAGGAAATCCACCTAGCCCTTCCTCAGTGGTGGAAGACATAGAATGCACTGATGCACAACCACTGATGTTTCCTGATGATGAGGACATGGGAATACCACCTCATCAGAGTCTGCACGTCTCTGATGATGACGAAACACAGGTGCCAACTGCTGCGTCTTTCTGCAGTGTGCAGACCAAACAGGAGGTCAGGGAGGAAGACTGTGTGGAAGACGATGCAGGGGACGATGAGGTCCTAGACCCCACATGGAATGAAGGTCATGCCACTGACTTTCATAGTTCAGAGGAAGAGGCAGTGGTGAGACCGAGCCAACAGCGAAGCAAAAGAGTGAGCAGAGGGCAAAGGCAGAACAGCCGCCGCCAAGAGAGTTCGCCTGCTACTGGCCACCGCCACCAGGGACCGAGCACCCCAAAGGCAGCTTCAAGGAGTTCCCTGGCATGGCACTTCGTTAAACAATGTGCTGACGACAAGACCCGAGTGGTTTGCACGCTGGGCCATCAGAGCCTGAAGCGAGGCATTAATGTTCTGAACCTTTGCACAACCGGCATGACCAGGCATCTACATGCAAAGCATGAACTGCAGTGGAGTAAACACCTTAAAAGCAAGGAACTCACTCTGGCTCCCTCTGCTCCCTCTTCTGCTGCTGCCTCTTCCTCCACCTCGGGAGGAACGTTGGCACCTGCCGCCCACCAAACAGAGGATGTGCCACCGACACCACCATCTGCGTCACCAAGCATCTCCACCATGTCACACGGCAGCGTTCAGCTCTCCATCTCACAAACCTTGGAGAGAAAGCGTAAATTCCCACCTAGCCACCCTCGAGCCCTGGGCCTAAATGCCAGCATTTCTAAACTACTGGCCTTTGAAATGCTGTCATTCAGGCTGGTGGACACAGACAGCTTTAAACAGCTGATGTCCATGGCTGTCCCACAGTATGTTGTCCCCAGCCGCCACTACTTCTCCAAGACAGCCGTGCCTTCCCTGCACAACCAAGTATCCGATAAAATCAAGTGTGCACTGCGCAACGCCATCTGTGGCAAGGTCCACCTAACCACAGATTCGTGGACCAGTAAGCACAGCCAGGGACGCTATATCCCCCTAACTGCACACTGGGTAAATGTAGTGGCGGCTGGGCCCCAGGCGGAGAGTTCCTTGGCGCAAGTCCTTCCGCCGCCAAGGATCGCAGGGCATCATTCTTTGTCTCCTGTAGCCTCCTCCTTCTACTCGGCTTCTACTCGGCTTCCTCCTGCTTCCACCAGCTCATCCAGTCAGCCACAAACCTTCACCACCAACTTCAGCACAGCCCGGGATAAACGTCAGCAGGCCATTCTGAACTCATATGTTTGGGGGACAGGCCCCACACCGCACAGACGTTGTGTCGGGGTATTGAACAACAGACCGACGAGTGGTTTCTGCCGGTGGGCCTCAAGCCCGGCTTGGTGGTGTGCGATAATGGGCGAAATCTCGTCGCAGCTCTGGGACTAGCCGGTTTGACGCACATCCCTTGCCTGGTGCATGTGCTGAATTTGGTGGTGCAGAAGTTCATTCACAACTACCCCGACATGTCAGAGCTGCTGCATAAAGTGTGGGCCGTCTGTGCGCGCTTCCGGCGTTCACATCCTGCTGCTGCTCGCCTGTCTGCGCTACAGCGTAACTTCGGCCTTCCCGCTCACTGCCTCATAAGCGACGTGCCCACCAGTTGGAACTCCACCTTGCACATGCTGGAGAGACTGTGCGAGCAGCAGCAGGCCATAGTGGAGTTTCAGCTGCAGCACGCACGCGTCAGTCGCACTGCGGAACAGCACCACTTCACCACCAATGATTGGGCCTCCATGCCAGTGGCGATGACACCGTTATCAGCGTTACAATACCACTTTCATGTCTCCTTGAGAAAACGCTTAGGGCGATGATGGAAGAGGAGGTGGACCAGGAGGAGGAGGAGGATGAGGGGTCATTTTTAGCACTTTCAGGCCAGTCTGTTAGTAGTGGCTCATAGCGAGGTTTTTTGCAACAGCAGAGGCCAGGTACAAATGTGGCCAGCCAGGGTCCACTACTGGAGGACGAGGAGGATGAGGAGGAGGTGGAGGAGGATGAGGATGAAGCAGGTTCACAGTGGGGTGGCACCCGACACAGCTCCTCTGTGGGAGGACGATTACGATACGCCTCCCACAGAGGACAGCTTGTCCTTACCTCTGGGGAGCCTGGCACACATGAGCGACTACATGCTGCAGTGCCTGCGCAACGACAGCAGAGTTGCCCACATTTTAACGTGTGCGGACTACTGGGTTGCCACCCTGCTGGATTCCCGGTACAAAGACAATGTGCCCACCTTACTTCCTGCACTGGAGCGTGATAGGAAGATGCGCGAGTACAAGCGCACGCTGGTAGAGCGCTCCTGAGAGCATTCCCAAATGTCACAGGGGAACAGGTTGAAGCCCAAAGGCGAAGGCAGAGGAGGAGCAAGTGGTCTCCAACGCATCTGTGTCACGGCCAGCTCCTCTGAGGGCAGGGTTAGCATGGCAGAAATATGGAAAAGTTTTGTCTCCACGCCACAGCTAACTGCACCACCACCTGATACGGAACATGTTAGCAGGAGGCAGCATTTCACTAACATGGTTGAACAGTACGTCTGCACACCCTCCACGTACTGACGGTTCGGCCCCATTCAACTTCTGGGTCTCCAAATTGTCCACGTGGAAAGAGTTAGCATTTTATGCCTTGGAGGTGCTGGCCTACCCGGCGGCCAGCATTTTATCTGAACGTGTATTCAGCACAGCAGGGGCGTCATTACTGACAAACGCAGCCGCCTGCCCACAGCCAACGTGGACAAGCTGACGTTCATAAAAATGAACCAGGCATGGATCCCACAGGACCTGTGCCTCCCTTGTGCAGAATAGACATTTATAACTGCCTCCCCTCAACCAAGTATTCTAGTACTCGGGGCACCTCTTTATTGAATCCTCATTTTTTTAACTTTACCATAATCTTGCGGTGCAACCCAAAGTTGAATGAACATCTCCTCTGTCTGGGTAGTGGGGCCGGAAATAACTGAGTGGCCTTCTCCGGTGGTGGTTGATATGACGCATGATTCCTTGCTGTGGGACCTCTCTCCTCTGTCTGGGTGCTGGGCCAAAATAACTGAGAGTGGCCTTCTCCGGTGGTGGTTGATATGACGCATGATTCCTTGCTGTGGAACCTCTCTCCTCTATCTGGGTGCTGGGCCGAAATAACTGAAACTGGCCTTCTCCGGTGGTGGTTGATATGACGCATGATTCCTTGCTGTGGGACCTCTCCCCTCTGTCTGGGTGCTGGGCCGAAATAACTGAGGGTGGCCTTCTCCGGTGGTGGTTGATATGAAGCATGATTCCTTGCTGTGGGACCTCTCTCCTCTGTCTGGGTGGTGGGGCTGAAATAACTGAGAGTGGCCATCTCCGGTGGTGGTTGATATGACGCATGATTCCTTGCTGTGGGACCTCTCTCCTCTGTCTGGGTGCTGGGCCGAAATAAATGCGAGTGGTCTTCTCCGGTGGTGGTTGATATGACGCATGATTCCTTGCTGTGGGATCTCTCTCCTCTGTCTGGGTGCCGGGCCGAAATAACTGAGAGTGGCCTTCTCCGGTGGTGGTTAATATGACGCATGATTCCTTGCTGTGGGACCTCTCTCCTCTGTCTGGGTGCTGGGCCGAAATAACTGAGAGTGGCCTTCTCCGGTGGTGGTTGATATGACGCATGATTCCTTGCTGTGGGATCTCTCTCCTCTGTCTGGGTGCTGGGCCGAAATAACTGAGAGTGGCCTTCTCCAGTGGTGGTTGATATGACGCATGATTCCTTGCTGTGGGACCTCTCTCCTCTGTCTGGGTGGTGGGGCCGAAATAACTGAGAGTGACCTTCTCCGGTGGTGGGTGATATGATGAGAGTGGCCATCTCCGGTGGTGGTTGATATGACGCATGATTCCTTGCTGTGGGACCTCTCTCCTCTGTCTGGGTGCTAGGCCGAAATAAATGCTGAGTGGTCTTCTCCGGTGGTGGTTGATATGGACGCATGATTCCTTGCTGTGGGATCTCTCTCCTCTGTCTGGGTGCCGGGCAGAAATAACTGAGAGTGGCCTTCTCCGGTGGTGAGTTATATGACGCTATGATTCCTTGCTGTGGGACCTCTCTCCTCTGTCTGGGTGCTGGGCCGGAAATAACTGAGAGTGGCCTTCTCCGGTGGTGGTTGGATATGACGCATGATTCCTTGCTGTGGGATCTCTCTCTCTGTCTGGGTGCTGGGCGAAATAACTGAGAGTGGCCTTCCAGTGGTGGTTGATATGACGTCATGATTCCTTGCTGTGGGACCTCTCTCCTCTGTGTCTGGGTGGTAGGGCCGAAATAACTGAGAGTGACCTTCTCCGTGGTGGGTGATATGACGCATGATTCCTTGCTGTGGGACCTCTCTCCTCTGTCTGGGTGGTGGGGCCGAAATAACTGAGAGTGGCCTTCTCCAGTGTTGGGTGATATGACGCATGATTCCTTGCAGTGGGACCTCTCTCCAATTGATATTGGTTAAATTTTATTTATTTTATTTTAATTAATTTCCCTATCCACATTTGTTTGCAGGGATTTACCTACATTTTGCTGCCTTTGGCAGCCCTCTAGTCCCGTTCCTGGACTATTTTACAGCCTTTTAGTGCCTAAAGTTCGGGTCCCCATTGACTTCAATGGGGTTCGGGTTCGGGATAAAGTTCGGGTCGAGTTCGGATGCCGAACCTGAACATTTTGGGAAGTTCGACCGTACTTCCCGAACCCGAACTTTCAGGTGTTCGCTCATGTCTATTGATTACTGTCCGTCAAACGATAGATTTTTTCTGGGGTGAAATTCAAATGCCAAAATAACAATCCCCTAAATCTGGTGTTCCAGCTGTTGCTGGCCAAGTGTAATACTGTCCGTCAAAGGATAGATTTTTTCTGGGGTGAAATTCAATTGCCAAAATAACAATCCCCTAAATCTGGTGGTCCAACTGTGGCTGGCTAAGTTCAATACTGTCCGTGAAAGGATAGATTTTATTTTTGGGGTGAAATTCAATTGCCACAATACCAATCCCCTAAATCAGTGGTTTTAGCTGTTGCTGGCCAAGTGTAATACTGTCCGTAAAGGATAGATTTTATTTCTGGGGTGAAATTCAATTGCCAAAATAGCAATCCCCTAAATCTGGGGTTATAGCTGTGGCTGGCTAAGTTCAATACTGTCCGTGAATAGATAGATTTTATTTCTGGGGTTAAATTAAATTGCCAAAATAACAATCCACTAAATCTGGTGTTCCAGCTGTGGCTCGCTAAGTTTAATACTGTCCGTCAAAGGATAGATTTTTTTCTGGGGAAATTCAATTGTCAAAACACCAGTCCCCTAAATCAGTGGTTTTAGCTGTTGCTGGACAAGTGTAATACTGTACGTCAAATGATAGATTTCTTTGTGGGGTGAAATTTAATTGCCAAAATAACAATCCTCTAAATCTGGAGTTCCAGGTGTGGCTGGCTAAGTTTAATACAGTACGTCAAAGGATAGATTTTTTTCTGGGGTGAAATTTTATTGCCAAAATACCAATCCCCTTAAATCTGGTGTTCCAACTGTGGCTGGCTAAGTTTAATAATGTACTTTAAAGGATAGATTTTTTCTGGGGTGAAATTCAATTGCCAAAATACCAATCCCTAAATCTGGGGTTCCAACTGTGGCTGGCTGTTTAATAATGTACTTCAAAGAATAGATTTTTTTCAGCGTCTTTAGCTGTTGCTGGCCAAGGGTAATACTGTCCGTAAAAGGATAGATTTTATTTCTGGGGTGAAATTTAATTGCCAAAATACGAATCCCTTAAATCAGGGGTTCCAGCTGTGGCTGTGCAAGTGTAATACTGTCCATAAAAGGATAGATTTTTTTCTAGGGTGAAATTCAATTGCCAAAATACCAATCCCCTAAATCAGCGGTTTTAGCTGTTGCTGGCCAAGTGTAATACTGTCGGTAAAAGGATAGATTTTATTTCTGGAGTGAAATTCAAATGCCAAAATACCAATCCCCTAAATCTGGGGTTCCAGCTATGGCTGGCTAAGTTTAATACTGTCCGTCAAAGGATAGATTTTTTTCTGGGGTGAAATTCAAATGCCAAAATAACAATCCCCTAAATCTGGTGTTCCAGCTGTTGCTGGCCAAGTGTAATACTGTCCGTCAAAGGATAGATTTTTTTCTGGGGTGAAATTCAATTGCCAAAATAACAATCCCCTAAATCTGGTGGTCCAACTGTGGCTGGCTAAGTTCAATACTGTCCGTGAAAGGATAGATTTTATTTTTGGGGTGAAATTCAATTGCCACAATACCAATCCCCTAAATCTGGGGTTATAGCTGTGGCTGGCTAAGTTCAATACTGTCCGTGAAAGGATAGATTTTATTTCTGGGGTGAAATTCAATTGCCAAAATAACAATCCACTAAATCTGGTGTTCAAGCTGTGGCTCGCTAAGTTTAATACTGTCAGTCAAAGGATAGATTTTTTTCTGGGGTGAAATTCAATTGCCAAAATACCAATCCACTAAATCTGGGGTTCCAGCTGTGGCTGGCTAAATTTAATACTGTACGTCAAAGGATAGATTTTATTTCTGGGGTGAAATTCAATTGCCAAAATAACAATCCACTAAATCTGGTGTTCAAGCTGTGGCCGTCCAAGTGTAATACTGTCCGTAAAAGGATAGATTTTTTTCTGGGGTGAAATTCAATTGCCAAAATACCAATCCCCTAAATCTGGTGTTCCAGCTGTGGCTGGCTAAATTTAATACTGTACGTCAAAGGATAGATTTTTTGTGGTGTGAAATTCAATTGCCAAAATAACAATCCCCTAAATCTGGTGGTCCAGCTGTGGCTGGCTAAGTTTAATACTGTCAGTCAAAGGATAGATTTTTTTCTGGGGGGAAATTCAATTGTCAAAACACCAATCCCCTAAATCAGTGGTTTTAGCTGTTGCTGGACAAGTGTAATACTGTCCGTAAAAGGATAGATTTCTTTCTGGGGTGAAATTTAATTGCCAAAATACCAATCCCCTAAATCTGGAATTGCAGCTGTGGCTGGCTAAGTTTAATACTGTACGTCAAAGAATAGATTTTTTTGTGGAGTGAAATTCAATTGCTAAATTAACAATCCCCGAAATCTGGTGTTCCAGCTGTGGCTGACTAAGTTTAATATTGTACGTCAAAGGATAGATTTTTTTCTGGGGTGAAATTCAATTGCCAAAATACGAATCCCTTAAATCAGAGGTTCCAGCTGTGGCTGTGCAAGTGTAATACTGTCCATAAAAGGATAGATTTTTTTCTAGGGTGAAATTCAAATGCCAAAATACCAATCCCCTAAATCAGCGGTTTTAGCTGTTGCTGGCCAAGTGTAATACTGTCGGTAAAAGGATAGATTTTATTTCTGGAGTGAAATTCAAATGCCAAAATACCAATCCCCTAAATCTGGGGTTCCAGCTGTGGCTGGCTAAGTTTAATACTGTCTGTCAAAGGATAGATTTTTTTTGTGGGGTGAAATTCTATTGCCAAAATACCAATCCCCTAAATCTGGTGTTGCAGCTGTGGCTGGCTAAGTTTAATACTGTACATCAAAGGATAGATTTTTTTCTGGGGTAAAATTCAATTGCCAAAATACCAATCCCCTAAATCTGGGGTTCCAGCTGTGGCTGGCTGTTTAATACTGTCCGTCAAAGAATAGATTTTTTTTCAGCGGCTTTAGCTGTTGCTGACCAAGGGTAATACTGTCCGTAAAAGGATAGATTTTATTTCTGGGGTGAAATTCAATTGCCAAAATACAAATGCCTTAAATCAAGGGTTCCAGCTGTGGCTATACAAGTGGAATACTGTCCGTAAAAGGATAGATTTTTTTCTAGGGTGAAATTCAATTGCCAAAACACCAATCCCCTAAATCAGTGGTTTTAGCTGTTGCTGGCCAAGTGTAATACTGTCCGTAAAAGGATATATTAGATTTCCAGGGTGAAATTCAATTGCCAAAATACCAATCCACTAAATCTGGGGTTCCAGCTGTGGCCGTCCAAGTGTAATACTGTCCATAAAAGGATAGATTTTTTCTGGGGTGAAATTCAATTGCCAAAATACCAATCCCCTAAATATGGTGTTCCAGCTGTGGCTGGCTAAATTTAATACTGTACGTCAAAGGATAGATTTTTTGTGGTGTGAAATTCAATTGCCAAAATAACAATCCCCTAAATCTGGTGTTCCAACTGTGGCTGGCTAAGTTTAAAGCAGTACGTCAAAGGATAGATTTTTTCTGGGGTGAAATTCAAATGCCAAAATACCAATCCCTAAATGAGTGGTTTTAGCTGTTGCTGGACAAGTGTAATACTGTCCGTCAAAGGATAGATTTTATTTCTGGAGTGAAATTCAAATGCCAAAATACCAATCACCTAAATCTGGGGTTCCAGCTGTGGCTGGCTAAGTTTAATACTGTCCGTCAAAGGATAGATTTTTTCTGGGGTGAAATTCTATTGCCAAAATACCAATTCCCTAAATCTGGTGTTCCAACTGTGGCTGGCTAAGTTTAATAGCAGTACGTCAAAGGATAGATTTTTTCTGGGGTGAAATTCAATTGCCAAAATACCAATAACCTAAATCTGGGGTTCCAACTGTGGCTGGCTGTTTAATACTGTCCATTAAAGAATAGATTTTTTTTCAGCGTCTTTAGCTGTTGCTGGCCAAGGGTAATACTGTCCGTAAAAGGATAGATTTTATTTCTGGGGTGAAATTTAATTGGCAAAATACGAATCCCTTAAATCAGGGGTTCCAGCTGTGGCTGTGCAAGTGTAATACTGTCCATAAAAGGATAGATTTTTTTCTAGGGTGAAATTCAATTGCCAAAATACCAATCCCTAAATCAGTGGTTTTAGCTGTTGCTGGCCAAGTGTAATACTGTCGGTAAAAGGATAGATTTTATTTCTGGAGTGAAATTCAAATGCCAAAATACCAATCCCCTAAGTCTGGGGTTCCAGCTGTGGCTGGCTAAGTTTAATACTGATCGTCAAAGGATAGATTTTTTTGTGGGGTGAAATTCAATTGCCAAAATACCAATCCCCTAAATCTGGTGTTGCAGCTGTGGCTCACTAAGTTGAATTCTGTCGGTCAAAGGATAGATTTTTTTCTGGGGTGAAATTCTATTGCCAAAATACCAATCCTCTAAATCTGGTGTTTCAGCTGTGGCTGGCTAAGTTTAATACTGTACATCAAAGGATAGATTTTTTTCTGGGGTAAAATTCAATTGCCAAAATACCAATCCCCTAAATCTGGGGTTACAGCTGTGGCTGGCTGTTTAATACTGTCCGTCAAAGAATAGATTTTTTTTCAGCGGCTTTAGCTGTTGCTGGCCAAGGGTAATACTGTTCGTAAAAGGATAGATTTTATTTCTGGGGTGAAATTCAATTGCCAAAATACCAATCCCCTAAATCAGTGGTTTTAGCTGTTGCTGGCCAAGTGTAATACTGTCCGTAAAAGGATAGATTTTATTTCTGGGGTGACATTTAATTGCCAAAATACCAATCCCCTAAATCAGTGGTTTTAGCTGTTGCTGGCCAAATGTAATACTGTCCGTAAAAGGATAGATTTTATTTCTGGGGTGAAATTCATTTGCCAAAATACCAATCTCCTAAATCTGGGGTTCCAGCTGTGGCTGTCTAAGTTTAATACTGTCCGTCAAAGGATGGATTTTTTTCTGGGGTGAAATTCAATTGCCAAAATACCAATCCCCTAAATCTGGTGTTGCAGCTGTGGCTCACTAAGTTTAATTCTTTCGGTCAAAGGATAGATTTTTTTCTGGGGTGAAATTCAATTGCCAAAACACCAATCCCCTAAATCAGTGGTTTTAGCTGTTGCTGGCCTAGTGTAATACTGTATGTCAAAGGATAGATTTCTTTGTGGGGTGAAATTCAATTGCCAAAATCCCAATGCAATAAATCTGGTTTTCCAGCTGCGGCTGGCTAAGTTTAATAATGTACGTCAAAGGATAGTTTTTTTTTCTGGGTTGAATTTCAATTGCCAAAATACCAATCCCCTAAATCTGGTGTTGCAGCTGTGGCTCACTAAGTTTAATTCTTTCGGTCAAAGGATAGATTTTATTTCTGGGGTGAAATACAATTGCCAAAATACAAATGCCTTAAATCAAGTGGTTTCAGCTGTGGCTGGCACAAGTGGAATACTGTCCGTAAAAGGATAGATTTTTTTCTGGGGTGAAATTCAATTGCCAAAACACCAATCCCCTAAATCAGTGGTTTTAGCTGTTGCTGGCCAAAGTGTAATACTGTCCGTAAAAGGATAGATTTTATTTCTGGGTGAAATTCAATTGCCAAAATACCAATCTCACTAAATCTGGGGTTCCAGCTGTGGCTGTCTAAGTTTAATACTGTCCGTCAAAGGATGGATTTTTTTCTGGGGTGAAATTCAATTGCCAAAATGCCAATCCCCTAAATCTGGTGTTGCAGCTGTGGCTCACTAAGTTTAATTTTTTCGGTCAAAGGATAGATTTTTTTCTGGGGTGAAATTCAATTGCCAAAACACCAATCCCCTAAATCAGTGGTTTTAGCTATTGCTGGCCTAGTGTAATACTGTACGTCAAAGGATAGATTTCTTTGTGGGGTGAAATTCAATTGCCAAAATCCCAATGCAATAAATCTGGTTTTCCAGCTGCGGCTGGCTAAGTTTAATAATGTACGTCAAAGGATAGTTTTTTTTCTGGGTTGAATTTCAATTGCCAAAATACCAATCCCCTAAATCTGGTGTTGCAGCTGTGGCTCACTAAGTTTAATTCTTTCGGTCAAAGGATAGATTTTATTTCTGGGGTGAAATACAATTGCCAAAATACAAATGCCTTAAATCAAGGGTTCCAGCTGTGGCTATACAAGTGGAATACTGTCCGTAAAAGGATAGATTTTTTTCTAGGGTGAAATTCAATTTCCAAAACACCAATCCCCTAAATCAGTGGTTTTAGCTGTTGCTGGCCAAGTGTAATACTGTCCGTAAAAGGATATATTCGATTTCCGGGGGGAAATTCAATTGCCAAAATACCAATCCACTAAATCTGGGGTTCCAGCTGTGGCCGTCCAAGTGTAATACTGTCCATAAAAGGATAGATTTTTTCTGGGGTGAAATTCAATTGCCAAAATACCAATCCCCTAAATATGGTGTTCCAGCTGTGGCTGGCTAAATTTAATACTGTACATCAAAGGATAGATTTTTTGTGGTGTGAAATTCAATTGCCAAAATAACAATCCCCTAAATCTGGTGTTCCAACTATGGCTGGCTAAGTTTAAAGCAGTACGTCAAAGGATAGATTTTTTCTGGGGTGAAATTCAAATGCCAAAATACCAATCCCTAAATGAGTGGTTTTAGCTGTTGCTGGACAAGTGTAATACTGTCCGTAAAAGGATAGATTTTTTTCTGGGGTGAAATTCAATTGCCAAAATACCAATCCCCTAAATCTGGTGTTGCAGCTGTGGCTGGCTAAGTTTAATAATGTACGTCAAAGGATAGTTTTTTTCTGGGTTTAATTTCAATTGCCAAAATACCAATCCCCTAAATCTGGGGTTCCAACTGTGGCTGGTTGTTTAACACTGTCCGGCAAAGAATAGATCTTTTTCAGAGGCTTTAGCTGTTGCTGGCCAAGGGAAATACTGTCCGTAAAAGGATAGTTTTTTTTTCAAGGGTGAAATTCAATTGCCAAAACACCAATCCCCTAGATCAGCGGTTTTAGCTGTTGCTGGCCAAGTGTAATACTGTCCGTAAAAGGATATATTAGATTTCTGGGGTGAAATTCAATTTCCAAAATACCAATCCACTAAATCTGGGTTTCCAGCGGTGGCCGTCCAAGTGTAATACTGTCCGTAAAAGGATAGATTTTTTTCTGGGGTGAAATTCAATTGCCACAATACCAATCCCCTAAATCTGGTGTTCCAGCTGTGGCTGGCTAAATTTAATACTGTACGTCAAAGGATAGATTTTTTGTGGTGTGAAATTCAATTGCCAAAATAACAATCCCCTAAATCTCATGGTCCAGCTGTGGCTGTCTAAGTTTAATACTGTCCATCAAAGGATATATTTTTTTCTGGGGTGGAATTCAATTGCCAAAATACCAATCCCCTAAATCAGTGGTTTTAGCTGTTGCTGGCCAAGTGTAATACTGTCCGTAAAAGGATAGATTTTTTTCTAGGGTGAAATTCAATTGCCAAAACACCAATCCCCTAAATCAGTGGTTTTAGCTGTTGCTGGCCAAGTGTAATACTGTCCGTAAAAGGATATATTAGATTTCCGGGGTGAAATTCAATTGCCAAAATACCAATCCACTAAATCTGGGGTTCCAGCTGTGGCCGTCCAAGTGTAATACTCTCCATAAAAGGATAGATTTTTCTGGGGTGAAATTCAATTGCCAAAATACCAATCCCTAAATATGGTGTTCCAGCTGTGGCTGGCTAAATTTAATACTGTACGTCAAAGGATAGATTTTTGTGGTGTGAAATTCAATTGCCAAAATAACAATCCCCTAAATCTGGTGTTCCAACTGTGGCTGGCTAAGTTTAAAGCAGTACGTCAAAGGATAGATTTTTTTCTGGGGTGAAATTCAAATGCCAAAATACCAATCCCCTAAATGAGTGGTTTTAGCTGTTGCTGAACAAGTGTAATACTGTCCGTAAAGTATAGATTTTATTTCTGGAGTGAAATTCAAATGCCAAAATACCAATCCCCTAAATCTGGGGTTCCAGCTGTGGCTGGCTAAGTTTAATACTGTCCGTCAAAGGATAGATTTTTTCTGGGGTGAAATTCTATTGCCAAAATTCCAATCCCTAAATCTGGTGTTCCAACTGTGGCTGGCTAAGTTTAATACTGTCCGTCAAAGGATAGATTTTTTCTGGGGTGAAATTCAATTGCCAAAATACCAATCCACTAAATCTGGGGTTCCAGCGGTGGCCGTCCAAGTGAAATAATGTCCGTAAAAGGATAGATTTTTTCTGGGGTGAAATTCAATTGCCAAAATACCAATCCCCTAAATCTGGTGTTCCAGCTGTGGCTGGCTAAATTTAATACTGTACGTCAAAGGATAGATTTTTGTGGTGTGAAATTCAATTGCCAAAATAACAATCCCTAAATCTGGTGGTCCAGCTGTGGCTGGCTAAGTTTAATACTGTCAGTCAAAGGATAGATTTTTTTCTGGGGGGAAATTCAATTGTCAAAACACCAATCCCCTAAATCAGTGGTTTTAGCTGTTGCTGGACAAATGTAATACTGTACGTCAAAGGATAGATTTCTTTCTGGGGTGAAATTTAATTGCCAAAATACCAATCCCCTAAATCTGGAATTCCAGCTGTGGCTGGCTAAGTTTAATACTGTCCGTCAAAGGATAGATTTTTTTCTGGGGTGAAATTCTATTGAAAAAAAATACCAATCCCCTAAATCTGGTGTTCCAACTGTGGCTGGCTAAGATTAATATTGTACGTCAAAGGATAGATTTTTTTCTGGGGTGAAATTCAATTGCCAAAATACGAATCCCTTAAATCAGGGGTTCCAGCTGTGGCTGTGCAAGTGTAATACTGTCCATAAAAGGATAGATTTTTTTCTAGGGTGAAATTCAAATGCCAAAATACCAATCCCCTAAATCAGCGGTTTTAGCTGTTGCTGGCCAAGTGTAATACTGTCGGTAAAAGGATAGATTTTATTTCTGGAGTGAAATTCAAATGCCAAAATACCATTCCCCTAAATCTGGGGTTCCAGCTGTGGCTGGCTAAGTTTAATACTGTCCGTCAAAGGATAGATTTTTTGTGGGGTGAAATTCAATTGCCAAAATACCAATCCCCTAAATCTGGTGTTGCAGCTGTGGCTCACTAAGTTTAATTCTGTCGGTCAAAGGATAGATTTTTTCTGGGGTGAAATTCTATTGCCAAAATACCAATCCTCTAAATCTGGTGTTCCAGCTGTGGCTGGCTAAGTTTAATACTGTACATCAAAGGATAGATTTTTTTCTGGGGTAAAATTCAATTGCCAAAATACCAATCCCCTAAATCTGGGGTTCCAGCTGTGGCTGGCTGTTTAATACTGTCCGTCAAAGAATAGATTTTTTCAGCGGCTTTAGCTGTTGCTGACCAAGGGTAATACTGTCCGTAAAAGGATAGATTTTATTTCTGGGGTGAAATTCAATTGCCAAAATACAAATGCCTTAAATCAAGGGTTCCAGCTGTGGCTATACAAGTGGAATACTGTCCGTAAAAGGATAGATTTTTTCTAGGGTGAAATTCAATTTCCAAAACACCAATCCCCTAAATCAGTGGTTTTAGCTGTTGCTGGCCAAGTGTAATACTGTCCGTAAAGGATATATTAGATTTCAGGGTGAAATTCAATTGCCAAAATACCAATCCACTAAATCTGGGGTTCCAGCTGTGGCCGTCCAAGTGTAATACTGTCCATAAAAGGATAGATTTTTTCTGGGGTGAAATTCAATTGCCAAAATACCAATCCACTAAATCTGGGGTTCCAGCGGTGGTCGTCCAAGTGTAATACTGTCCGTAAGGGATAGATTTTTTCTGGGGTGAAATTCAATTGCCAAAATACCAATCCCCTAAATCTGGTGTTCCAGCTGTGGCTGGCTAAATTTAATACTGTACGTCAAAGGATGGATTTTTCTGGGTGTGAAATTCAATTGCCAAAATACCAATCCCCTAAATCTGGTGTTGCAGCTGTGGCTCACTAAGTTTAATACTGTCAGTCAAAGGATAGATTTTTTCTGGGGAAATTCAATTGTCAAAACACCAATCCCCTAAATCAGTGGTTTTAGCTGTTGCTGGACAAATGTAATACTGTACGTCAAAGGATAGATTTCTTTCTGGGGTGAAATTTAATTGCCAAAATACCAATCCCCTAAATCTGGAATTCCAGCTGTGGCTGGCTAAGTTTAATACTGTCCGTCAAAGGATAGATTTTTTCTGGGGTGAAATTCTATTGCCAAAATACCAATCCCTAAATCTGGTGTTCCAACTGTGGCTGGCTAAGATTAATATTGTACGTCAAAGGATAGATTTTTTCTGGGGTGAAATTCAATTGCCAAAATACGAATCCCTTAAATCAGGGGTTCCAGCTGTGGCTTTGCAAGTGTAATACTGTCCATAAAAGGATAGATTTTTTCTAGGGTGAAATTCAAATGCCAAAATACCAATCCCCTAAATCAGCGGTTTTAGCTGTTGCTGGCCAAGTGTAATACTGTCGGTAAAAGGATAGATTTTATTTCTGGAGTGAAATTCAAATGCCAAAATACCATTCCCTAAATCTGGGGTTCCAGCTGTGGCTGGCTAAGTTTAATACTGTCCGTCAAAGGATAGATTTTTTGTGGGGTGAAATTCAATTGCCAAAATATCAGTCCCCTAAATCTGGTGTTGCAGTTGTGGCTCACTAAGTTTAATTCTGTCGGTCAAAGGATAGATTTTTTCTGGGGTGAAATTCTATTGCCAAAATACCAATCCTCTAAATATGGTGTTTCAGCTGTGGCTGGCTAAGTTTAATACTGTACATCAAAGGATAATTTTTTTCTGGGTTTAATTTCAATTGCCAAAATACCAATCCCCTAAATCTGGGGTTCCAACTGTGGCTGGCTGTTTAACACTGTCCGGCAAAGAATAGATCTTTTTCAGAGGCTTTAGCTGTTGCTGGCCAAGGGAAATACTGTCCGTAAAAGGATAGTTTTATTTTCAAGGGTGAAATTCAATTGCCAAAACACCAATCCCCTAAATCAGTGGTTTTAGCTGTTGCTGGCCAAGTGTAATACTGTCCGTAAAAGGATAGATTTTATTTCTGGGGTGACATTTAATTGCCAAAATACCAATCCCCTAAATCAGTGGTTTTAGCTGTTGCTGGCCAAGTGTAATACTGTCCGTAAAAGGATAGATTTTATTTCTGGGGTGAAATTCATTTGCCAAAATACCAATCTCCTAATTCTGGGGTTCCAGCTGTGGCTGGCTAAGTTTAATACTGTCCGTCAAAGGATGGATTTTTTCTGGGGTGAAATTCAATTGCCAAAATACCAATCCCTAAATCTGGTGTTGCAGCTGTGGCTCACTAAGTTTAATTCTTTCGGTCAAAGGATAGATTTTTTCTGGGGTGAAATTCAATTGCCAAAACACCAATCCCCTAAATCAGTGGTTTTAGCTGTTGCTGGCCTATTGTAATACTGTATGTCAAAGGATAGATTTCTTTGTGGGGAGAAATTCAATTGCCAAAATCCCAATCCAATAAATCTGGTGTTCCAGCTGCGGCTGGCTAAGTTTAATAATGTACGTCAAAGGATAATTTTTTTCTGGGTTTAATTTCAATTGCCAAAATACCAATCCCCTAAATCTGGGGTTCCAACTGTGGCTGGCTGTTTAACACTGTCCGGCAAAGAATAGATCTTTTTTCAGAGGCTTTAGCTGTTGCTGGCCAAGGGAAATACTGTCCGTAAAAGGATAGTTTTTTTTCAAGGGTGAAATTCAATTGCCAAAACACCAATCCCTAGATCAGCGGTTTTAGCTGTTGCTGGCCAAGTGTAATACTGTCCGTAAAAGGATATATTAGATTTCTGGGGTGAAATTCAATTTCCAAAATACCAATCCACTAAATCTGGGTTTCCAGCGGTGGCCGTCCAAGTGTAATACTGTCCGTAAAGGATAGATTTTTTTCTGGGGTGAAATTCAATTGCCAAAATACCAATCCCTAAATCTGGTGTTCCAGCTGTGGCTGGCAAAATTTAATACTGTACGTCAAAGGATAGATTTTTTGTGGTGTGAAATTCAATTGCCAAAATACCAATCCCCTAAATCTCATGGTCCAGCTGTGGCTGGCTAAGTTTAATACTGTCCATCAAAGGATATATTTTTTTCTGGGGTGAAATTCAATTGCCAAAATACCAATCCCCTAAATCAGTGGTTTTAGCTGTTGCTGGCCAAGTGTAATACTGTCCGTAAAAGGATAGATTTTTTCTAGGGTGAAATTCAATTGCCAAAACACCAATCCCTAAATCAGTGGTTTTAGCTGTTGCTGGCCAAGTGTAATACTGTCCGTAAAAGGATATATTAGATTTCGGGGTGAAATTCAATTGCCAAAATACCAATCCACTAAATCTGGGGTTCCAGCTGTGGCCGTCCAAGTGTAATACTCTCCATAAAAGGATAGATTTTTTCTGGGGTGAAATTCAATTGCCAAAATACCAATCCCCTAAATATGGTGTTCCAGCTGTGGCTGGCTAAATTTAATACTGTACGTCAAAGGATAGATTTTTTGTGGTGTGAAATTCAATTGCCAAAATACCAATCCCCAAAATCTGGTGTTGCAGCTGTGGCTCACTAAGTTTAATACTGTCAGTCAAAGGATAGATTTTTTTCTGGGGGGAAATTCAATTGTCAAAACACCAATCCCCTAAATCAGTGGTTTTAGCTGTTGCTGGACAAATGTAATACTGTACGTCAAAGGATAGATTTCTTTCTGGGGTGAAATTTAATTGCCAAAATACCAATCCCCTAAATCTGGAATTCCAGCTGTGGCTGGCTAAGTTTAATACTGTCCGTCAAAGGATAGATTTTTTCTGGGGTGAAATTCTATTGCCAAAATACCAATCCCCTAAATCTGGTGTTCCAACTGTGGCTGGCTAAGATTAATATTGTACGTCAAAGGATAGATTTTTTCTGGGGTGAAATTCAATTGCCAAAATACGAATCCCTTAAATCAGGGGTTCCAGCTGTGGCTGTGCAAGTGTAATACTGTCCATAAAAGGATAGATTTTTTCTAGGGTGAAATTCAAATGCCAAAATACCAATCCCCTAAATCAGCGGTTTTAGCTGTTGCTGGCCAAGTGTAATACTGTCGGTAAAAGGATAGATTTTATTTCTGGAGTGAAATTCAAATGCCAAAATACCATTCCCCTAAATCTGGGGTTCCAGCTGTGGCTGGCTAAGTTTAATACTGTCCGTCAAAGGATAGATTTTTTTGTGGGGTGAAATTCAATTGCCAAAATATCAGTCCCCTAAATCTGGTGTTGCAGTTGTGGCTCACTAAGTTTAATTCTGTCGGTCAAAGGATAGATTTTTTTCTGGGGTGAAATTCTATTGCCAAAATACCAATCCTCTAAATATGGTGTTTCAGCTATGGCTGGCTAAGTTTAATACTGTACATCAAAGGATAATTTTTTTTCTGGGTTTAATTTCAATTGCCAAAATACCAATCCCCTAAATCTGGGGTTCCAACTGTGGCTGGCTGTTTAACACTGTCCGGCAAAGAATAGATCTTTTTTTCAGAGGCTTTAGCTGTTGCTGGCCAAGGGAAATACTGTCCGTAAAAGGATAGTTTTATTTTCAAGGGTGAAATTCAATTGCCAAAACACCAATCCCCTAAATCAGTGGTTTTAGCTGTTGCTGGCCAAGTGTAATACTGTCCGTAAAAGGATAGATTTTATTTCTGGGGTGACATTTAATTGCCAAAATACCAATCCCCTAAATTAGTGGTTTTAGCTGTTGCTGGCCAAGTGTAATACTGTCCGTAAAAGGATAGATTTTATTTCTGGGGTGAAATTCATTTGCCAAAATACCAATCTCCTAATTCTGGGGTTCCAGCTGTGGCTGGCTAAGTTTAATACTGTCCGTCAAAGGATGGATTTTTTCTGGGGTGAAATTCAATTGCCAAAATACCAATCCCTAAATCTGGTGTTCCAGCTGTGGCTGGCAAAATTTAATACTGTACGTCAAAGGATAGATTTTTTGTGGTGTGAAATTCAATTGCCAAAATAACAATCCCCTAAATCTCATGGTCCAGCTGTGGCTGGCTAAGTTTAATACTGTCCATCAAAGGATATATTTTTTTCTGGGGTGAAATTCAATTGCCAAAATACCAATCCCTAAATCAGTGGTTTTAGCTGTTGCTGGCCAAGTGTAATACTGTCCGTAAAAGGATAGATTTTTTTCTAGGGTGAAATTCAATTGCCAAAACACCAATCCCCTAAATCAGTGGTTTTAGCTGTTGCTGGCCAAGTGTAATACTGTCCGTAAAAGGATATATTAGATTTCCGGGGTGAAATTCAATTGCCAAAATACCAATCCACTAAATCTGGGGTTCCAGCTGTGGCCGTCCAAGTGTAATACTCTCCATAAAAGGATAGATTTTTTTCTGGGGTGAAATTCAATTGCCAAAATACCAATCCCTAAATATGGTGTTCCAGCTGTGGCTGGCTAAATTTAATACTGTACGTCAAAGGATAGATTTTTGTGGTGTGAAATTCAATTGCCAAAATACCAATCCCCAAAATCTGAGTGTTGCAGCTGTGGCTCACTAAGTTTAATACTGTCAGTCAAAGGATAGATTTTTTCTGGGGAAATTCAATTGTCAAAACACCAATCCCTAAATCAGTGGTTTTAGCTGTTGCTGGACAAATGTAATACTGTACGTCAAAGGATAGATTTCTTTCTGGGGTGAAATTTAATTGCCAAAATACCAATCCCCTAAATCTGGAATTCCAGCTGTGGCTGGCTAAGTTTAATACTGTCCGTCAAAGGATAGATTTTTTCTGGGGTGAAATTCTATTGACAAAAATACCAATCCCTAAATCTGGTGTTCCAACTGTGGCTGGCTAAGATTAATATTGTACGTCAAAGGATAGATTTTTTCTGGGGTGAAATTCAATTGCCAAAATACGAATCCCTTAAATCAGGGGTTCCAGCTGTGGCTGTGCAAGTGTAATACTGTCCATAAAAGGATAGATTTTTTCTAGGGTGAAATTCAAATGCCAAAATACCAATCCCCTAAATCAGCGGTTTTAGCTGTTGCTGGCCAAGTGTAATACTGTCGGTAAAAGGATAGATTTTATTTCTGGAGTGAAATTCAAATGCCAAAATACCATTCCCCTAAATCTGGGGTTCCAGCTGTGGCTGGCTAAGTTTAATACTGTCCGTCAAAGGATAGATTTTTTGTGGGGTGAAATTCAATTGCCAAAATATCAGTCCCCTAAATCTGGTGTTGCAGTTGTGGCTCACTAAGTTTAATTCTGTCGGTCAAAGGATAGATTTTTTTCTGGGGTGAAATTCTATTGCCAAAATACCAATCCTCTAAATATGGTGTTTCAGCTATGGCTGGCTAAGTTTAATACTGTACATCAAAGGATAATTTTTTTCTGGGTTTAATTTCAATTGCCAAAATACCAATCCCTAAATCTGGGGTTCCAACTGTGGCTGGCTGTTTAACACTGTCCGGCAAAGAATAGATCTTTTTCAGAGGCTTTAGCTGTTGCTGGCCAAGGAAATACTGTCCGTAAAAGGATAGTTTTATTTTCAAGGGTGAAATTCAATTGCCAAAACACCAATCCCCTAAATCAGTGGTTTTAGCTGTTGCTGGCCAAGTGTAATACTGTCCGTAAAAGGATAGATTTTATTTCTGGGGTGACATTTAATTGCCAAAATACCAATCCCCTAAATCAGTGGTTTTAGCTGTTGCTGGCCAAGTGTAATACTGTCCGTAAAAGGATAGATTTTATTTCTGGGGTGAAATTCATTTGCCAAAATACCAATCTCCTAATTCTGGGGTTCCAGCTGTGGCTGGCTAAGTTTAATACTGTCCGTCAAAGGATGGATTTTTTCTGGGGTGAAATTCAATTGCCAAAATACCAATCCCTAAATCTGGTGTTGCAGCTGTGGCTCACTAAGTTTAATTCTGTCGGTCAAAGGATAGATTTTTCTGGGGTGAAATTCAATTGCCAAAATACCAATCCCCTAATCCCCTAAATCAGTGGTTTTAGCTGTTGCTGGCCAAGTGTAATACTGTCCGTAAAAGGATAGATTTTATTTCTGGGGTGACATTTAATTGCCAAATACCAATCCCCTAAATCAGTGGTTTTAGCTGTTGCTGGCCAAGTGTAATACTGTCCGTAAAAGGATAGATTTTATTTCTGGGGTGAAATTCATTTGCCAAAATACCAATCTCCTAATTCTGGGGTTCCAGCTGTGGCTGGCTAAGTTTAATACTGTCCGTCAAAGGATGGATTTTTTTCTGGGGTGAAATTCAATTGCCAAAATACCAATCCCCTAAATCTGGTGTTGCAGCTGTGGCTCACTAAGTTTAATTCTTTCGGTCAAAGGATAGATTTTTTTCTGGGGTGAAATTCAATTGCCAAAACACCAATCCCCTAAATCAGTGGTTTTAGCTGTTGCTGGCCTATTGTAATACTGTATGTCAAAGGATAGATTTCTTTGTGGGGAGAAATTCAATTGCCAAAATCCCAATCCAATAAATCTGGTGTTCCAGCTGCGGCTGGCTAAGTTTAATAATGTACGTCAAAGGATAATTTTTTTTCTGGGTTTAATTTCAATTGCCAAAATACCAATCCCCTAAATCTGGGGTTCCAACTGTGGCTGGCTGTTTAACACTGTCCGGCAAAGAATAGATCTTTTTTCAGAGGCTTTAGCTGTTGCTGGCCAAGGGAAATACTGTCCGTAAAAGGATAGTTTTTTTTCAAGGGTGAAATTCAATTGCCAAAACACCAATCCCTAGATCAGCGGTTTTAGCTGTTGCTGGCCAAGTGTAATACTGTCCGTAAAAGGATATATTAGATTTCTGGGGTGAAATTCAATTTCCAAAATACCAATCCACTAAATCTGGGTTTCCAGCGGTGGCCGTCCAAGTGTAATACTGTCCGTAAAAGGATAGATTTTTTCTGGGGTGAAATTCAATTGCCAAAATACCAATCCCTAAATCTGGTGTTCCAGCTGTGGCTGGCAAAATTTAATACTGTACGTCAAAGGATAGATTTTTTGTGGTGTGAAATTCAATTGCCAAAATAACAATCCCCTAAATCTCATGGTCCAGCTGTGGCTGGCTAAGTTTAATACTGTCCATCAAAGGATATATTTTTTTCTGGGGTGAAATTCAATTGCCAAAATACCAATCCCCTAAATCAGTGGTTTTAGCTGTTGCTGGCCAAGTGTAATACTGTCCGTAAAAGGATAGATTTTTTCTAGGGTGAAATTCAATTGCCAAAACACCAATCCCCTAAATCAGTGGTTTTAGCTGTTGCTGGCCAAGTGTAATACTGTCCGTAAAAGGATATATTAGATTTCCGGGGTGAAATTCAATTGCCAAAATACCAATCCACTAAATCTGGGGTTCCAGCTGTGGCCGTCCAAGTGTAATACTCTCCATAAAAGGATAGATTTTTTCTGGGGTGAAATTCAATTGCCAAAATACCAATCCCCTAAATATGGTGTTCCAGCTGTGGCTGGCTAAATTTAATACTGTACGTCAAAGGATAGATTTTTTGTGGTGTGAAATTCAATTGCCAAAATACCAATCCCCTAAATGAGTGGTTTTAGCTGTTGCTGAACAAGTGTAATACTGTCCGTAAAAGTATAGATTTTTTTTCTGGAGTGAAATTCAAATGCCAAAATACCAATCCCCTAAATCTGGGGTTCCAGCTGTGGCTGGCTAAGTTTAATACTGTCCGTCAAAGGATAGATTTTTTTCTGGGGTGAAATTCTATTGCCAAAATTCCAATCCCCAAAATCTGGTGTTCCAACTGTGGCTGGCTAAGTTTAATACTGTCCGTCAAAGGATAGATTTTTTTCTGGGGTGAAATTCAATTGCCAAAATACCAATCCACTAAATCTGGTGTTCCAGCTGTGGCTGGCTAAGTTTAATACTGTACATCAAAGGATAGATTTTTTTCTGGGGTAAAATTCAATTGCCAAAATACCAATCCCCTAAATCTGGGGTTCCAGCTGTGGCTGGCTGTTTAATACTGTCCGTCAAAGAATAGATTTTTTTTCAGCGGCTTTAGCTGTTGCTCACCAAGGGAAATACTGTCCGTAAAAGGATAGATTTTATTTCTGGGGTGAAATTCAATTGCCAAAATACAAATGCCTTAAATCAAGGGTTCCAGCTGTGGCTATACAAGTGGAATACTGTCCGTAAAAGGATAGATTTTTTTCTAGGGTGAAATTCAATTGCCAAAACACCAATCCCCTAAATCAGTGGTTTTAGCTGTTGCTGGCCAAGTGTAATACTGTCCGTAAAAGGATATATTAGATTTCCGGGGTGAAATTCAATTGCCAAAATACCAATCCACTAAATCTGGGGTTCCAGCTGTGGCCGTCCAAGTGTAATACTGTCCATAAAAGGATAGATTTTTTCTGGGGTGAAATTCAATTGCCAAAATGCCAATCCCCTAAATCTGGTGTTGCAGCTGTGGCTCACTAAGTTTAATTTTTTCGGTCAAAGGATAGATTTTTTTCTGGGGTGAAATTCAATTGCCAAAACACCAATCCCCTAAATCAGTGGTTTTAGCTATTGCTGGCCTAGTGTAATACTGTCCGTCAAAGGATAGATTTTTTTCTGGGGTGAAATTCAATTGCCAAAATACCAATCCCCTAAATCTGGTGTTTCAGCTGTGGCTGGCTAAGTTTAATACTGTCCGTAAAAGGATAGATTTGATTTCTGGGGTGAAATTCAATTGCCAAAATACCAATCCACTAAATCTGGGGTTCCAGCTGTGGCCGTCCAAGTGTAATACTGTCCATAAAAGGATAGATTTTTTCTGGGGTGAAATTCAATTGCCAAAATGCCAATCCCCTAAATATGGTGTTCCAGCTGTGGCTGGCTAAATTTAATACTGTACATCAAAGAATAGATTTTTTGTGGTGTGAAATTCAATTGCCAAAATAACAATCCCCTAAATCTGGTGTTCCAACTATGGCTGGCTAAGTTTAAAGCAGTACGTCAAAGGATAGATTTTTTTCTGGGGTGAAATTCAAATGCCAAAATACCAATTCCCTAAATGAGTGGTTTTAGCTGTTGCTGGACAAGTGTAATACTGTCCGTAAAAGGATAGATTTTGTTCTGGGGTGAAATTCTATTGCCAAAATACCAATCCCCTAAATCTGGTGTTCCAACTGTGGCTGGCTAAGTTTAATACTGTCCGTCAAAGGATAGATTTTTTTCTGGGGTGAAATTCTATTGCCAAAATACCAATCCCCTAAATCTGGTGTTCCAACTGTGGCTGGCTAAGTTTAATACTGTCCGTCAAAGGATAGATTTTTTTCTGGGGTGAAATTCTATTGCCAAAATACCAATCCCCTAAATCTGGTGTTCCAACTGTGGCTGGCTAAGTTTAAAGCAGTACGTCAAAGGATAGATTTTTTTCTGGGGTGAAATTCAATTGCCAAAATACCAATAACCTAAATCTGGGGTTCCAACTGTGGCTGGCTGTTTAATACTGTCCATTAAAGAATAGATTTTTTTTCAGCGTCTTTTGCTGTTGCTGGCCAAGGGTAATACTGTCCGTAAAAGGATAGATTTTATTTCTGGGGTGAAATTTAATTGGCAAAATACGAATCCCTTAAATCAGGGGTTCCAGTTGTGTCTGTTCAAGTGTAATTCTGTCCATAAAAGGATAGATTTTTTACTAGGGTGAAATTCAATTGCCAAAATACCAATCCCCTAAATCAGTGGTTTTAGCTGTTGCTGGCCAAGTGTAATACTGTCGGTAAAAGGATAGATTTTATTTCTGGAGTGAAATTCAAGTGCCAAAATACCAATCCAATAAATCTGGTGTTCCAGCTGCGGCTGGATAAGTTTAATAATGTACGTCAAAGGATAGATTTTTTTCTGGGTTGAAATTCAATTGCCAAAATACCAATCCCCTAAATCAGTGGTTTTAGCTGTTGCTGGCCAAGTGTAATACTGTCCGTAAAAGGATATATTAGATTTCCGTAAAAGGATAGATTTTTTTCTAGGGGGAAATTCAATTGACAAAATACCAATCCACTAAATCTGGGGTTCCAGCTGTGGCCGTCCAAGTGTAATACTGTCCATAAAAGGATAGATTTTTTCTGGGGTGAAATTTAATTGCCAAAATACCAATCCCCAAAATCAGTGGTTTTAGCTGTTGCTGGCCAAGTTTAATACTGTCCTTAAAAGGATAGATTTTATTTCCGGGGTGAAATTCAATTGCCAAAATACCAATCCACTAAATCTGGGGTTCCAGCTGTGGCCGTCCAAGTGTAATACTGTACGTCAAAGGATAGATTTTTTTGTGGGCTGAAATTCAATTGCCAAAATACCAATCCCCTAAATCTGGTGTTCCAGCTGTGGCTGGCTAAATTTAATACTGTACGTCAAAGGATAGATTTTTTATGGCGTGAAATTCAATTGCCAAAATAACAATCCCCTAAATCTGGTGTTCCAGCTGTGTCTGGCTAAGTTGATTACTGTCCGTCAAAGGATAGATTTTTTTCTGGGGTGAAATTCAAATGCCAAAATAACAATCCCCTAAATCTGGTGTTCAAGCTGGTTCTGGCCAAGTGTAATACTGTCCATCAAAGGATAGAATTTTTTGTGTGGTGAAATTCAATTGCCAAAATAACAATCCCCTAAATCTGGTGGTCCAGCTGTGGCTGGCTAAGTTTAATACTGTCCGTCAAAGGATAGATTTTTTTCTGGGGTGAAATTCAATTGCCAAAATACCAGTCCCCTAAATCAGTGCTTTTAGCTGTTGCTGGCCAAGTGTAATACTGAATGTCAAAGGATAGATTTCTTTGTGGGGTGAAATTCAATTGCCAGAATCCCAATCCCCTAAATCTGGTGTTCCAGCTGTGGCTGGATAAGTTTAATACTGTACGTCAAAGAATAGATTTTTTTGTGGTGTGAAATTCAACTTCCAAAATAACAATCTCCTAAATCTGGTGTTCCAGCTGTGGCTGGCTAAGTTTATTACTGTCCGTCAAAGGATAGATTTTTTTCTGGGGTTAAATTCTATTGCCAAAATACCAATCCCCTAAATCTGGGGTTCTAACTGTGGCTGGCTGTTTAATACTGTCCGTCAAAGAATAGATTTTTTTTCAGCGTCTTTAGCTGTTGCTGGTCAAGGGTAATACTGTCCGTAAAAGGATGGATTTTATTTCTGGGGTGAAATTCAATTGCCAAAATACCAATCCCCTAAATCAGGGGTTTCAGCTGTGGCTGGCCAAGTGTAATACTTTCCGTACAAGGATATATTTTATTTCTGTGGTGAAATTCAATTGCCAAAATACCAATCAACTAAATTTCGGGTTCTAGCTGTGGCCGTCCAAGTGTAATACTGTCCGTAAAAGGATAGATTTTATTTCTGGGGTGAAATTCAATTGCCGAAATACCAATCCCCTAAATCAGTGGTTATAGCTGTTGCTGGCCAAGTGTTATACTGTCCGTAAAAGGATCGATTTTATTTCTGGAGTGAAATTTAATTGCCAAAATACCAAGCCCCTAAATCTGAGGTTCCAGCTGTGTCTGGCTAGAGGATGTGGCCCAGGAGGAGGAGGAAGAGGCATCATTTCTAACACTTTCAGGCCAGTCTTTTAGAAGTGGCTCAGAGGGAGGTTTTTTGCAACAGCAGAGGCCAGTTATAAATTTGGCTAGCCAGGGCCCACTAGTGGAGGACGATGAGGAGGTGGAGGAGGATGAGAATGAAGCATGTTCACAGCGGGGTGGCACCGAAAGCAGCTCGGGCCCATCACTGGTGCGTGGCTGGGGGGAAACGGAGAACGATGACGATATGCCTCTCACACAGGACAGCTTGTCCTTACCTTTGGGCAGCCTGGCACACATGAACGACTACATGCTGCAGTGCCTGCCCAACGACAGCAGAGTTGCCCACATTTTAACGTGTGCTGACTACTGGGTGGCCACCCTGCTGCATCCCCGGTACAAAGACAACGTGCACACCTTAATTCTTGCACTGGAGCGTGATAGGAAAATGCGCGAGTACAAGCACACGCTGGTAGACGCGCTCCTGAGAGCATTCCCAACTGACACGGGGGGACAAGTGGAAGCACAAGGCGAAGGCAGAGGAGGAGCAAGAGGTCGCCAATGCAGCTGTGACACGGCCAGCTCCTCTGAAGGCAGGGTTAGCATGGCCGAGATGTGAAAAAGTTTTTTCACCGCGCCACATGTAACTGCACCACCAGCTAATACGGAACGTGTTAGCAGGAGGCAGCATTTCAATAAAATGGTGTAACAGCATGTGTGCACATGCCTCCACGTACTGACTGATGGTTCAGCCCCATTCAACTTCTGGGTCTCCAAATTGGCCACATGGCCAGAGCTAGCCTTTTTTGCCTTGAATGTGCTGGCCTGCCCTGCGGCCAGTGTATTGTCTGAACATGTATTTAGCATGGCAGGGGGCGTCATTACAGACAAACGCAGCCGCCTGTCCACAGCCAATGTGGACAAGCTGACGTTCATAAAAATGAACCAGGCATGGATCCCACAGGACCTGTCCATCCCTTGTGCAGAATAGACATTTATAATGCCTCGCCCTCAACCATACATTCTTGTACTCCAGGGCACCTCTTTATTGAATCCTCTTTTTTTAATTGTACCTTTATTTTGGGGGCAACACCAAGTTGAATGAACCTCTCTTCTGTGCTGGGGCCTAAATAACTGAAACTGGCCTGTTCCATTGGTGGGTAACATGATGCCTGTTTTGCTGCTATGGGGCCTCTCTCCTCTGTCTGGGTGCTGGGGCTTAAATTACTGAAAGTGGCATGTTCCAATGGTGGTTAACATGATGCCTCTTTTGCTGCTATGGGACCTTTCTCCTCTGTCTGGGTGCCAGGGGCCTACATTTCAGATAATCGCCTGTTGCTTTGGTGGGTGACATTATCCTCTTTTTGATGTCAAATGACCTCTACTCTGTCTGCGTGTCAGGGGCCTATATGTCGTTTAATCATTTGTTGTCTTGGTGGGAAATATAAAACTCTTTTTACTTTAAAATGACCACCCCATTGTGTGGGTGTCAGGGGCCTATATGTCGTTTAATCATTTGTTGCTTTGGTGGGTGACATTATCCTCTTTATACTGTCAAATGACCTCTACATTGTCTGGTTGTCAGGGGCCTATATTTCGCTTCATCGCTTGCTGCATTGGTGGGAGATATTAAACTCTTTATACTGTCAAATGACCTCTACATTGTCTGGTTGTCAGGGGCCTATAATTTGTTTCATTTCATGCTGCATTGGTGGGAGATATTAAACTCTTTATACTGTCAAATGACCTCTACATTGTCTGGTTGTCAGGGGCCTATATTTCGTTTAATCGCTTGCTGCATTGGTGGGAGACATTAAACTCTTTTTACTGTCAAATGACCGCCCCATTGTGTGGGTGTCAGGGGCAAATATTTTGTTTAATTGCTTGCTGTCTTGGTGGGAGACATTAAACTCTTTTTACCGTCAAATGACCTCTCCTCTGTCTGGGTGTCAGGGGCCTACATAAATGATAATGGCCTGTTCCATTGCAAGTTGACCTAAGGCCTGTGTTGCTGTTACGGGACCGCTCTCCTCTTTGCGGGTGCCATGGTCCTCCTGAATTAGTAAATGAGGCCTGTGGCACTGCTGGGTGAAATCAATACTGATTTGGCATGATTTAACTCTCCTCTTTGTGGGTGCCATGGGTCTGAATCTGTGAATTAGGCCTGTGGCATTGCTGGGTGAAATCAATACTGTCTTGGCTTGATTTTAACTCTCCTCTTTGTGGGTCCCGTGGGCATGAATGTTTGAATGAGGTCTGTGGCCCTGCAGGCAGACATGATTCCTTCTTGGCTGTGATGACAACTTCAACTCCCATGTATGGTTGCCATTGGCCTGAGTCTGTGAGTGAGGCCTGTGACACTGCAGGCAGACATGAATCCTTTTTGGCTGTGATGAGAACTTCAACTCCCATAGCATTCCCACCTGACGCCACCCCAACCTCCTATTCCACCTCCTCAAAGTTGCCAATTGATATTGGTTAATTGTTATTTATTTTATTTTATTTTATTTTAAGCCATTTCCCTGTCCACATTTGTTTGCAGGGGATTTACCTACATTTTGATGACTTTTGCAGCCCTCTAGCCCTTTCTAGGGCTATTTTACAGCCTTTTTAGTGCCCAAAAGTTCGGGTCCCCATTGACTTCAATGGGGTTCGGGTTCGGGGTCAAGTTCGGGTCGAGTTCGGATCCTGAACCCGAACATTTTCGTGAAGTTCAGGCGAACTTCTCGAACCCGAACATCCAGGTGTTCGCTCAACTCTACTTGTTTTCTCTTTCTCAGCTGCTGTGCTAAACTCTGGCTTTGGTCTGGTAGCTGGACTTTTGGACAGTTCTGGTACCCTTGAGTGAGGTGCCTTTGGCTGTTGACCCTCTTCATAATTCTCAGTCTATAAACTGCAAGGAGTTGGAGTGCTCTATGAGCTGTTTCCCTTGAAATAGTCCTACTGCATGAGGGGGGAGCTCCCCTCACTGCGCCATGTCTCTTCTCTCTCCAACTCCACTATCAATTGACCATAGCTTTCTGCAACCCCTCTTTTCACAGTAGTTATGCCCACCTTTGTGCCTCCACACAGTAGTTATGTCGACCTTTGCGTCCCCTCAAGTAGTTATGTCCGCTTTGTTCCACCTCACAGTTGTTATGCCTACCTTTGTTCCTCCACACAGTAGAAATTTCGACACGGTTCCCCCTCACAGTAGTTATGCCCACCTTTGTGGGCCCTCTCACAGTAGTTATGTCCTCCTTGTGGGCTCTCATCAGTAGTTGCGCCCACTTTTGTGCCCCTTCACAGTGGTTATGTTCTTCTTGTGCTGATGTCTGTTTTTGGAGTAACTAATCTGAAGATGTGATCCAGACTCTGGCAAACATCTGCGTTGTGGCCTAATTAGGCACAGAGTGGGTTACATCGAAAAACGCCCATCTTCTCACTCCTTTTCTGGAAAAGAAAGACCCACCACATCAGAGAACAAGTACTGTATGCTGTGACTGATGGGGGCGAGGGGATAAATTACGTGCACAGAAGTTAGGTTTCACCCACTGTAAATTCTGTAAAAAATAGCTCAGCATGCTACACTTTATTCTCCAGTACAATACCAGGTTTCTAATGGAAATCAGATTCCGTTAAAGTCGATGCAGTCCATCAGGGGGTGTTCGTTTCAGTCATGTGATGGAAACGCTGCTTCCATTATTTTAACTGTTAATTTGATAAAGTATATCACAAAATACTGGTACATGGTATGTAGAGATATACAGTATCTGTACATATCAATACATTATGCATGTGAATACAGCAGGTCCTGAGATCTGGCAGAGATGATCTGAAAAATAAGATAGGGTAAAGGTTAAATATATAGGCGTATCCCTACGCAGTGTCAGAATGCAGAAGGGTCTCCTCCCTTCATAGAGTGCTGAACACAAGACTGTATGGACTCAGAGCAGGGACTGCTCACACAGCCAAAATGAACACCGTACTAATGGAAATTACAAGCACTTCAATGTACTGGTAATTATGAAATAACTGCACCAGCTTCCTGCCACAAATGCCGGCTAGCTGGCAACCCTATTAAGAATGACAAGTTGGGTTCACCGTGGTTTTTACAAAGTCGTTCATCAAAGCTATGTCTTGAATAGTAAAATATGTTTTCTATTGTTAGTAGTAGTATTATTATTATATTTCCTAACCTGTTTACCTCAGCAATTCTGCTGCTCCTTCCCAATCACTTCTTAGCATACATATATTAAGAGCCTTCCGCCAAATTTTGGCTTAGGCCTCTTTCACGCAAGGATACAAATTGTGTTAGCATCAGTTCAAGGAAAAACTGATGGTTTTCAATGCAAGTACGATCAGTTTTTATGCCATTGCATTCAGCAAGTGGGTTTTTTCCATCTGGATTGTATCCAGATTGCATGAAGAAAAATAAGCCACCATCAGTAAAAACCACATTGCATCCAGATGCCTTAGGCCAGGGATGGGCAAACTGCAGCTCTCCAGCTGTTGTAAAACTACAATTTCCACCATGCCCTGCTGTAGACTGATAGCTCAAACAAAACAATAGCTGATCTCAGGGAGACCAGCTACAAAAAACACCGCGGAGCCTCATTTAAGAGTCTCAACACAGCAATCCAAAGTGCAAAGCTCCCTGGGAAACAGTAATATGCAAAATAAATGTGGAGCCCCAGTTATGGGTCTACAACACAATGAAAGCCAGATATCCCTCAAAGGAAGGAAAACCAAGCAAAAGGGTGTGTCCATTACAGATATCACCAAATCCACCATATTTAGTGGCCCCTATGTCAAGATTCTTCTTTTTTACCAGCTTTAAGGATGTGACGGGGAAAACCTAAGCCAGTTATCCATCCACAGACAGCTGTTTCGGGGTGTTGCTCCTCATCAGTGTGGAGTAGGATTCTGGCTAACCGGGAGCAATGCCTCGAAGACTACTCAAACAAAACAATAGCTGATCTCAGGGAGACCAGCTACAAAAAACACTGCAGAGCCTCATTTAAGAGTCTCAACACAGCAACCCAAAGTGCAAAGCTCCCTAGGAAACAGTAATATGCAAAATAAATGTGGAGCCCCAGTTATGGGTCTACAACACAATGAAAGCCAGATATCCCTCAAAGGAAGGAAAACCAAGCAAAGGGGTGGCTTAGGTTTTACCCATCACATCCTTAAAGCTTGTAAAAAATAACTGGCTTAGGTTTCCCCCGTCACATCCTTAAAGCTTGTAAAAAAGTGGGATCTTGACATAGGGGACACTTAATATGGTGTATTTGGTGATCTCTGTAATGGAGACACCCCTTTGCTTGGTTTTCCTTCCTTTGAAGGATATCTGGCTTTCATTGTGTTGTAGACTCATAACTGGGGCTCCACATTTATTTTGTGTAGGCTGATAGCTGTAAGCAGTCTTTGTATGCTGGGAGTTGTAGTTTTGCAACAGCTGGAGAGCTGCAGTTTGCCCATCCTTGCCTTAAGCCTCTTTCACATGAGCAAGTTTTCCTTCTGGATGTGATGCATATACCGTAGCAAATGCATAGCATCTGTACCGAATCCTGAACCATTCATTTCAATGGGTCTGTGTACCATTCAATTAGCATTGTTGTACATGCATCATCTTTGCATTCAGGAAAAATCACAGCATGTTCTATATTGTACATTTTTCACACATCTCTGGCTACCTAGAAGTGAATGCGGCTTGTGTGAAAAACAGAAGACTTCTGGATGTTTTTCACTGATGGTAGTTAGAAGATGGAAATTGTTATTCTTCAGTTTTATTTTTCCTGTGCGTGAAAAACGCATGCAATCTGGATACAATCCAGATGGAAAAAACGCACACACTGAACGCAATCACTGAAAAAACTAAGTGAACCAAATGTATGTAGTTACAAAATATGGTACCTGTATATTTCTTGCAATACATAAAAAAATAAGAACTTTTCTGTTGTAAATGTACCTTTATTAATCATTAATCATGACACTGACACAATAAACCCAATCCCATAAAAACTATTAAAAAACAGTACAATAGGGACCATATCACAATATAGGCTAAATACACAGAAAAGCACCCAAAAATAAATACACTAATATAATAAGATTAGTGTTGAGCGAAGCAAAGTCTGAAGGAAAACTCTGATTTGCAACGAATCCGAATTTCCTTGCGCTTCATGGCAACAAATCAGGAATGCCCAGGCCATTTTTTGCAAATCTGACATGTCACTTTATGTGGTAATAACTTTGGAACACTTTTACTTATCCAAGGCATTTTGAGATTGTTTTCTCATGACGCATTGTACTTCATGATAAATTTGAGTCAATATATTTCACCTTCATTTATGAAAAAATCCTAATTTCTCTGCTTTTAAATCAGAAATTGATACCTCATAAAATATTTATTACTTAACATTCCCCATATATCTACTTTATGTTGGCATCATTTTGTAAATGTCATTTTTTTTTTTTTTAGGATGTTAGAAGGCTTAGAATTGTAGAAGCAATTATTTAAATTTTTAAGAAAATTTTCAAAACCCACTTTTTAAGGACCAGTTCAATTCTGAAGTCACTTTGTGGGGCTTATGTAGTAGAAACCACCCATAAATTACCCCATTTAGCAACTACACCACCTTAACTGATTTTACAAACTTTGTTAACCCTTTAGATGTTCGACAAGAATTAATAAAAAATTTAGATTAAATAGCAAAATTTCACTTTTTTGGCATATTTTCCATTTTAATAATTTTTTACCTGTAACACATCAAGGGTTAACAGCCAAACACAACTCAATATCTATTAGGCCTCATGCACACGACCATATGTCTTTTGCGGTCCATATTTCACGGATCCGTTGTTCCGTTTTTTGTATCCGTAGTGTTTCTGTTCCGTTTCCATTCCGTTTCTGTTCTGTTCCGTTTCCGTTCCGTATTTCCGCAAAAACATTTTTGTATGGTTTCTGTATGCCATCCGTTTTTTGCAGATCGCAAACGGAAACAGGAACTTGGTAATCATTTTTGGACACATCCCCTTTTTCACTCCTCCTATATAACTTGGTCATGTGATTGTTGTTACTTCATTTTTTGCAGCTTGTTGCAGCATTGAGAGCTTAGTTAGAATCCTGTGTTTGGCAGACATTGGTTTCTGGCTACTGTTATCTGTTGTATCATGGCTGACGATTCGGAGGAACTGGTTTCTCTTATGCTGGCTGCTTTCTCAGAAACAGGAACAGCAGCCAACTATGCTGAACTTGGAACCGAGGAGGAGGAGGCATTGGGTTCACCCAATTGTCTCTCAGCAGCGCAGGAAGGTTCACTTCCACACGCTGCACATAGATCTTTGACAGCACCCTGAGAAATTTCATGGGTATTGTCGTATGTCTATGAACAACTTTGACTTGTTTTTAGCGACTCTGCACCCTGGCCTCACATACAAGGACACAAATGTGAGATGCTGCATTTCTCCTGAGGAACAGCTCTTAGTGACGTTGAGGTATGTATTTGTTTAATTTTTTTCTTTTTGTTGAATGTGCCAATTTTTTTTTTTTTTATAATTTTGCTATTTAAAATATGTGTGATAGTGTTGTTACAATTTGATAATGTGCATATTTAGATTTGGTGTGAGAGTATTTCTGTGTTGCATTATTTAATTTTATTTTTCAGATTTTTGGCAACTGGGAATTCATTTGCATCTCTGCATTTTGAGTTCCTGCTGGGAGTCTCAACTATTTCTCGGATAGTTAGTAAAACCTGTGATTTGATTTGGCAGCGACTCCGGGAGCGGTGATGCCAGAGCCCAAGGCGGAGGATTTGATCCGAATTGCTGAGGGTTTTCATGTCGATGCACAGTTTCCAAACTCCATTGGGGCACTAACATAGTAACATAGTATATAAGACCGAAAAAAGACGTTTGTCCATCCAGTTCGGCCTGTTTCCTATAAGTTGATCCAGAGAAAGGCAAAAAAAACCTTTGAGGCAGAAGCCAATTTTCCCCACTTAAGGGGAAAAAAATTCCTTCTCGACTCCAATCAGGCAATCAGAATAACTCCCTGGATCAACGACCCCTCTTTAGTAGCTGTAGCCTGTAATATTATTACACTCCAGAAATAAATCCAGTCCCCTCTTGAATTCCTTTATTGTACTCACCATCACCACCTCCTCAGGCAGAGAGTTCCATAGTCTCACTGCTCTTACAGTGAAGAATCCTTTTCTATGTTTGTGTACAAACCTTCTTTCCTCCAGACGCAGAGGATGTACCCTTGTCACAGTCACAGTCCTGGGGATAAATAGATGATGGGACAGATCTCTGTACTGACTCCTGATATATTTATACATAGTTATTAGATCTCCCCTCAGTTGGCAGTAGCTGCCCGACACTGGTTTTTGCAGCTTAATTTGCTGTTTATTAAAATTCCTAGATCCTTTTCCATGTCAGTGTTACCGAGTGTTTTACCATTTAATATGTACGGGTGACTTGCATTATTCCTTCCCATGTGCAAAACTTTACATTTGTCAGTGTTAAACCTCATCTGCCATTTTTCTGCCCAAGCCTCCAATCTATCCAGATCCCTCTGTAGCAGAAAACTGTCCACTTCAGTGTTAATTACTTTACACAGTTTAGTGTCATCTGAAAAAATAGATATTTTACTGTGCAGGCCTTCTACAAGATCATTAATAAATATATTGAAGAGAATAGGGCCCAATACTGACCCCTGAGGTACCCCACTAGTTACAGTGACCCAATCTGAGTATCTACCGTTAATAACCACCCTCTGTTTTCTGTCACTTAGCCAGTTACTTACCCACATACAGACATTTTCTCCCAGTCCGAGCATCCTCATTTTATATACTAACTAGAGTTGAGCGAACACCTGGATGTTCGGGTTCGACGAGTTCGGCCGAACTTTCGAAAAATGTTCGGGTTCGGGATCCGAACTCGACCCGAACTTCATCCCGAACCCGAACCCCATAGAAGTCAATGGGGACCCGAACTTTTGGGCACTAAAAAGGCTGTAAAACACACCCGGAAAGGGCTAGAGGGCTGCAAAAGGCAGCAAAATGTAGTTAAATCCCCTGCAAACAAATGTAGATAGGGAAATGATGAGTTAACATAAAATAAATAAAAATTAAACAATATTAATTGGAGTGAGGTCCCATAGCACAGAATCAGGCTTCAAGTCACCCACCAATGGAGAAGGTCACTTACTATTATTTTGACCACAGCACCCAGACAAAGGAGAGAGGTCCCACAGCAGAGAACCAGGCATCATATCACCCACCACAGGAGTAGGCCACCATTTAGTTACTTTGACCCCTACACCCAGACGGAGGAGAGAGGTTACACAGCAGAGAATCAGGCATCATATCAACCACCACAGGAGAAGCCACCATTTAGTTACTTTGACCCCTGCACCCAGGAAGAGGAGAGAGGCCCCACAGCACATATTCTGGCATCATATCAGCCACCACAGGAGAAGCCACCATTGAGTTACTTTGACCCCTGCACCCAGGAAGAGAGAGAGGCCCCACAGCACATATTCTGGCATCATATCAGCCACCACAGGAGAAGCCACCATTGAGTTTCTTTGACCCCGCACCCAGGAAGAGGAGAGAGGCACCACAGCACATATTCTGGCATCATATCACACACCACAGGAGAAGGCCTCTTTCAGTGATTTAGGCCTTTGGACCCAGACAGAGGAGAGAGGCACCACAGCACATATTCTGGCATCATATCAGCCACCACAGGAGAAGCCACCATTGAGTTACTTTGACCCCTGCACCCAGGAAGAGGAGAGAGGCCCCACAGCACATATTCTGGCATCATATCACCCACCACAGGAGTAGGCCACCATTTAGTTACTTTGACCCCTACACCCAGACGGAGGAGAGAGGTTACACAGCAGAGAATCAGGCATTTAGATCACCCACCACAGGAGTAGGCCACCATTGAATCAGACCCGGCAACCATGTCAGATGGCACAAGCATAAGCTTTATATCAATCAGCACAGGAGAAGGCGACTTTGACAGACTTTGACCCCTACACCCGGACGGAGGAGAGAGGTTTCAAAGCAGAGAATCAGGCATTTAGATCACCCACCACAGGAGTAGGCCCCAATTTAATGGGACCCCGGCAACCATGTCAGATGGCACAACCATCAGCTTCATATCAATCAGCACAGGAGAAGGCGACTTTGAAAGACTTTGACCCCTACACCCAGATGGAGGAGAGAGGTTTCACAGCAGAGAATCAGGCATTTAGATCACCCACCACAGGAGTAGGCCCCCATTGAATCAGACCCTGGCAACCATGTCAGATGGCACAACCATCAGCTTTATATCAATCAGCACAGGAGAAGGCGACTTTGAAAGACTTTGACCCCTACACCCAGATGGAGGAGAGAGGTTTCACAGCAGAGAATCAGGCATCATATCAACCACCACAGGAGAAGCCACCATTTAGTTACTTTGACCCCTGCACCCAGGAAGAGGAGAGAGGCCCCACAGCACATATTCTGGCATCATATCAGCCACCACAGGAGAAGCCACCATTGAGTTACTTTGACCCCTGCACCCAGGAAGAGGAGAGAGGCCCCACAGCACATATTCTGGCATCATACTAACCACCACAGGAGAAGCCACCATTGAGTTACTTTGACCCCTGCACCCAGGAAGAGGAGAGAGGCCCCACAGCACATATTCTGGCATCATATCAGCCACCACAGGAGAAGCCACCATTGAGTTACTTTGACCCCCACTCCAGGAAGAGGAGAGAGGTACCACAGCACATATTCTGGCATCATATCGCACACCACAGGAGAAGGCCTCTTTCAGTGATTTAGGCCTTTGGACCCAGACAGAGGAGAGAGCACCACAGCACATATTCTGGCATCATATCAGCCACCACAGGAGAAGCCACCATTGAGTTACTTTGACCCTGCACCCAGGAAGAGGAGAGAGGCCCCACAGCACATATTCTGGCATCATACTAACCACCACAGGAGAAGCCACCATTGAGTTACTTTGACCCCGCACCCAGGAAGAGGAGAGGCACCACAGCACATATTCTGGCATCATATCAGCCACCACAGGAGAAGCCACCATTGAGTTACTTTGACCCTGCACCCAGGAAGAGGAGAGAGGCCCCACAGCACATATTCTGGCATCATATCAGCCACCACAGGAGAAGCCACCATTGAGTTACTTTGACCCTGCACCCAGGAAGAGGAGAGAGGCCCCACAGCACATATTCTGGCATCATACTAACCACCACAGGAGAAGCCACCATTGAGTTACTTTGACCCCTGCACCCAGGAAGAGGAGAGAGGCCCCACAGCACATATTCTGGCATCATATCAGCCACCACAGGAGAAGCCACCATTGAGTTACTTTGACCCCCGCACCCAGGAAGAGGAGAGAGGCACCACAGCACATATTCAGGCATCATATCACACACCACAGGAGAAGGCCTCTTTCAGTGATTTAGGCCTTTGGACCCAGACAGAGGAGAGAGGCACCACAGCACATATTCTGGCATCATATCAGCCACCACAGGAGAAGCCACCATTGAGTTACTTTGACCCTGCACCCAGGAAGAGGAGAGAGGCCCCACAGCACATATTCTGGCATCATACTAACCACCACAGGAGAAGCCACCATTGAGTTACTTTGACCCTCGTACCCAGGAAGAGGAGAGAGGCACCACAGCACATATTCTGGCATCATATCAGCCACCACAGGAGAAGCCACCATTGAGTTACTTTGACCCCTGCACCCAGGAAGAGGAGAGAGGCCCCACAGCACATATTCTGGCATCATATCAGCCACCACAGGAGAAGCCACCATTTAGTTACTTTGACCCCTTCACCCAAACAGAGGAGAGAGGTTCCACATAAGAGAATCAGGCATCATATCAACCACCACAGGAGTAGGCCACAATTTAGTTTATTTGACCCCTGCACCCAGGAAGAGGAGAGAGGCCCCACAGCACATATTCTGGCATCATATCACACACCACAGGAGAAGGCCTCTTTCAGTGATTTAGGCCTTTGGACCCAGACAGAGGAGAGAGGTCCCACAGCAGAGAACCAGGCATCATATCACCCACCACAGGAGTAGGCCACCATTTAGTTACTTTGACCCCTACACCCAGACGGAGGAGAGAGGTTACACAGCAGAGAATCAGGCATTTAGATCACCCACCACAGGAGTAGGCCCCAATTTAATGGGACCCGGCAACCATGTCAGATGGCACAACCATCAGCTTCATATCAATCAGCACAGGAGAAGGCGACTTTGAAAGACTTTGACCCCTACACCCAGACGGAGGAGAGAGGTTTCACAGCAGAGAATCAGGCATTTAGATCACCCACCACAGGAGTAGGCCCCCATTGAATCAGACCCTGGCAACCATGTCAGATGGCACAACCATCAGCTTTATATCAATCAGCACAGGAGAAGGCGACTTTGAAAGACTTTGACCCCTACACCCAGATGGAGGAGAGAGGTTTCACAGCAGAGAATCAGGCATCATATCAACCACCACAGGAGAAGCCACCATTTAGTTACTTTGACCCCTGCACCCAGGAAGAGGAGAGAGGCACCACAGCACATATTCTGGCATCATATCAGCCACCACAGGAGAAGCCACCATTGAGTTACTTTGACCCCTACACCCAGACGGAGGAGAGAGGTTACACAGCAGAGAATCAGGCATTTAGATCACCCACCACAGGAGTAGGCCACCATTGAATCAGACCCCGGCAACCATGTCAGATGGCACAAGCATAAGCTTTATATCAATCAGCACAGGAGAAGGCGACTTTGACAGACTTTGACCCCTACACCCGGACGGAGGAGAGAGGTTTCAAAGCAGAGAATCAGGCATTTAGATCACCCACCACAGGAGTAGGCCCCAATTTAATGGGACCCCGGCAACCATGTCAGATGGCACAACCATCAGCTTCATATCAATCAGCACAGGAGAAGCGACTTTGAAAGACTTTGACCCTACACCCAGACGGAGGAGAGAGGTTTCACAGCAGAGAATCAGGCATTTAGATCACCCACCACAGGAGTAGGCCCCCATTGAATCAGACCCTGGCAACCATGTCAGATGGCACAACCATCAGCTTCATATCAATCAGCACAGGAGAAGGCGACTTTGAAAGACTTTGACCCCTACACCCAGATGGAGGAGAGAGGTTTCACAGCAGAGAATCAGGCATCATATCAACCACCACAGGAGAAGCCACCATTTAGTTACTTTGACCCCTGCACCCAGGAAGAGGAGAGAGGCCCCACAGCACATATTCTGGCATCATATCAGCCACCACAGGAGAAGCCACCATAAAGTTACTTTGACCCCTTCACCCAAACAGAGGAGAGAGGTTCCACATCAGAGAATCAGGCATCATATCAACCACCACAGGAGTAGGCCACAATTTAGTTTATTTGACCCCTGCACCCAGGAAGAGGAGAGAGGCCCCACAGCACATATTCTGGCATCATATCACACACCACAGGAGAAGGCCTCTTTCAGTGATTTAGGCCTTTGGACCCAGACAGAGGAGAGAGGTCAGAGATTAGCTTCATATCCCCCAGCACAGCAGAAGACCGCTTTATTTGACTTAGGCCTCAGCACCCAGACAGAAGACAGAGGTAGCATGGCAGAGGTTATGGCTTCATGTCACCCGTTAGTTTAACCGGCCACTTTCATCTGGTTAGGCCCGGCGCCCAGACAGAGAAGAGTTTCATTCAACTGTGGGTTTCATAAAATTTGTATCAAATAAAGAAGTGGCCCGTAGCACAACAAGACATGTTTTAGGCAGTTAATAAGGACTACTCTGCACAAGGGATGGACAGGTCCTGTGGGATCCATGCCTGGTTCATCTTTATGAAGGTCAGCTTGTCCACGTTGGCTGTGGACAGGCGGCTGCGCTTGTCAGTAATGACGCCCCTGCCGTGCTGAATACGCGTTCAGATAAAACGCTGGCCGCCGGGCAGGAAAGCACCTCCAAGGCATAACATGCTAACTCTGGCCACGTGGACAATTTCGAAACCCAGTAGTTGAATGGGGCCGAACCATCCGTCAGGATGTGGAGGGGTGTGCAGACATACTGTTCAACCATGTTAGTGAAATGCTGCCTCCTGCTAACACGTTCCGTATCAGGTGTCGGTGCAGATAGCTGTGGCGTGGAGACAAAACTTTTCCACATTTCTGCCATGCTAACCCTGCCCTCAGATGAGCTGGCCGTGACACAGCTGCGTTGGCGACCTCTTGCCACTCCTCTGCCTTCACCTTCCACCTGTTCCCCTGTGACATGTGGGAATGCTCTCAAGAGCGCCTCTATCAGCGTGCGCTTGTACTCGCGCATCTTACGGTCGCGCTCCAGTTCAGGAATTAAAGTGGGCACATTGTCTTTATACCGGGGATCCAGCAGGGTGGCCATCCAGGAAAACGTAGGCAACTCTCCTGTCGTTGCGCAGGCATTGGAGCATATATTCGCTCATGTGGGCCAGGCTACCCATGGGTAAGGACAAGCTGTCCTCTGTGGGAGGCGTATCGTCATCGTCCACCGTATCCCCCCAGCCACGCACCAGTGATGGGCCTGGGCTGCCACCCCGCTGTGAACTTGCGTCATCCTCGTCCCCCTCCACCTCCTCCTCCTCATCCTCCTCGTCCTCCAGTACAGTGCCTTGGCTGGCGACTTGTGAACCTGTCCTCTGCTGCTTAAACAAACCTCCCTCTGAGCCAATTCGAACAGACTGGCCCGAAAGTGTTAGAAACGAGCCCTCATCCTCCTCCTCCTCCTCCACCTGGGCCACCTCCTCTAACATCATTGCCCTAAGTGTTTTCTCAAGGAGACATAGAAGTGGTATTGTAACGCTGATAACAGTGTCATCGCCACTGGCCATGTTGGTGGAGTACTCGAAACAGCGCAGCAGGGCACACAGGTCTCGCATGGAGGCCCAATCATTGGTGGTGAAGTGGTGCTGTTCGGCAGTACGACTGACGCGAGCGTGCTGCAGCTGAAACTCCACTATGGCCTGCTGCTGCTCGCACAGTCTCTCCAGCATGTGCAAGGTGGAGTTCCACCGGGTGGGCACGTCGCATATGAGGCGGTGAGCGGGAAGGCCGAAGTTCCGCTGTAGCGCAGACAGGCGAGCAGCGGCAGGATGTGAACGGCGGAAGCGCGCACAGACGGCCCGCACTTTATGCAGCAGCTCTGACATGTTGGGGTAGTGGTGAATGAACCTCTGCACCACCACGTTCAGCACATGCGCCAGGCAAGGGATGTGCGTCAAACCGGCTAGTCCCAGAGCTGCCACGAGATTTCGCCCATTATCGCATACCACCAGGCCTGGCTTGAGGCCCACCGGCAGAAACCACTCGTCGGTCTGTTGTTCAATACCCCGCCACAACTCCTGCGCGGTGTGGGGCCTGTCCCCCAAACATATGAGTTTCAGAATGGCCTGCTGACGTTTACCCGGGCTGTGCTGAAGTTGGTGGTGAAGGTGTGTGGCTGACCGGATGAGCTGGTGGAAGCAGTGGAGGAGGAAGCCGAGTAGGAGGAGGAGGCTACAGGAGGCAGAGAATGATGCCCTGCGATCCTAGGGGGCGGAAGGACGTGCGCCAAGGAACTGTCCGCCGGGGCCCAGCCGCCACTACATTCATCCAGTGTGCAGTTAGTGAGTTATAGCGTCCCTGGCCGTGCTTACTGGTCCACGTATCTGTGGTTAGGTGGACCTTGCCACAAATGGCGTTGCGCAGTGCACACTTGATTTTATCGGACACTTGCATGTGCAGGGAAGGCACGGCTGTCTTGGAGAAGTAGTGGCGGCTGGGAACCACATACTGCGGGACAGCCATGGCCATCAGCTGTTTGAAGCTGTCTGTGTCCACCAGCCGGAATGACAGCATTTCAAAGGCCAGCAGTTTAGAAATGCTGGCGTTCAGGCCAAGGGCTCGAGGGTGACTCGGGGGGAATTTGCGCTTCCTCTCTAAGGTTTGAGATATTGAGAGCTGAACGCTCCTGTGTGATATAGTGGAGACGCTAGTTGACGGTGGCGGTGGTGGTGGTGTCGGTGGCACATCCTCTGTTTGCTGCTCGGCAGGTGGCAACATTCCTCTCGAGGCGGAAGCCGAGGCAGCAGCGGTAGAGGGAGCAGGGGGAGCCTCAGCGAGTGCCTGGTTTTTAAGGTGTGTACCCCACTGCAGTTCATGCTTTGCATGTAGATGCCTGGTCATGCAGGTTGTGCTGAGGTTCAGAACGTTAATGCCTCGCCTCAGGCTCTGATGGCAGAGCGTGCAAGTCACTCGGGTCTTGTCGGTAGGACATTGTTTAAAGAAGTGCCATGCCAGGGATCTCTTTGAAGCTGCCTTTGTGGGGCTGGGTCCCTGTTGGCGATGTCCAGTAGCAGGCGAACTCTGGGGCGGCGGCTCGTCTGCTTTGGCCCCCTGCTCCCTCTTTGGCTTCGCTGTTGTCTCGGTCTCACCACTACCTCTTCCTCTGAACTGTGAAAGTCATCGCCACGACCTTCAGTCCATGTGGGGTCTAAGACCTCATCGTCCTCTGCATCGTCTTCCACCCAGTCTCCCTCCCTGACCTCCTCCTGTTCAGTCTGCACACTGCAAAAGACGCGGCAGTGGGCACCTGTGTTTCGTCATCATCAGAGAGTCGGTGACTCTGCTGTGGTGGTATTCCCATGTCCTCTTCATCTGGAGACATAAGTGGTTGTGCGTCAGTGCATGGTATGTCTTCCTCCACTGGGGAAGGGCTAGGTGGACGCCCCTGGGAAACCCTGGAAGCAGAGTCTTCAAACAGAAGAAGAGACTGCTGCATAACTTGTGGCTCAGACCGTTTCCCTGATATGCTTGGGGGTGATGTGACAGACTGATGGGCTTGGTTTTCAGGTGCCACCTGTGCGCTTTCCGCAGAAGACTGGGTGGAAGACCATGTGGTAAACGTGCTGGAAGCACTGTCGGCCACCCAATCGATTAATGCCTGTACCTGCTCAGGCCTTACCATCCTAAGAGCGGCATTGGGCCCCACGAGATATTGCGGTACATTCTGCCGGCTAGTTGAGGGAGTTCGTTCCCTACTGTGTGCGCCTGGGGCCGAGCGGCCACGTCCTCTACCAGCAACAGAGGCTCCACGGACACCACCACGACCGCGTCCTCGTCCCTTAATAGTATTTTTCTTCATTGTTGCGATTCAACTCGCACCACAATGAAATATATTATTTTTATAAGCAAAATCCCCTCACTGGAATACTTTCAGTCTTTTGACTGTATGGATTACAGATGGAATGACTGTTATATGTGAGTACCGCTTTCTTTGACAGATTCTAGTATGGGTACATATATGTTTTCCCAACCCCAGCACATTAGTTTGCTAATTCCAGATGTATGAAACGCAGGCCTAACTGTATCTAGTATATTGAGCGCCAGATAAACTAACTTGGCCTTTTTAAATAAAAAAAAATTCCCTCACTGGAATACTTTCAGTCTTTTGACTGTATGGATTACAGATGGAATGACTGTTATATGTGAGTACCGCTTTCTTTGACAGATTCTAGTATGGGTACATATATGTTTTCCCAACCCCAGCACATTAATTTGCTAATTCCAGATGTATGAAAGCATGAGGCCTAACTGTATCTAGTATATTGAGCGCCAGATAAACTAACTTGGCCTTTTTTAAATAAAAAAAATTCCCTCACTGGAATACTTTCAGTCTTTTGACTGTATGGATTACAGATGGAATGACTGTTATATGTGAGTACCGCTTTCTTTGACAGATTCTAGTATGGGTACATATATGTTTTCCCAACCCCAGCACATTAATTTGCTAATTCCAGATGTATGAAACGCATGAGCCTAACTGTATCTAGTATATTGAGCGCCAGATAAACTAACTTGGCCTTTTTAAATAAAAAAAAATTCCCTCACTGGAATACTTTCAGTCTTTTGACTGTATGGATTACAGATGGAATGACTGTTATATGTGAGTACCGCTTTCTTTGACAGATTCTAGTATGGGTACATATATGTTTTCCCAACCCCAGCACATTAATTTGCTAATTCCAGATGTATGAAACGCAGGCCTAACTGTATCTAGTATATTGAACGCCAGATAAACTAACTTGGCCTTTTTAAATAAAAAAAATTCCCTCACTGGAATACTTTCAGTCTTTTGACTGTATGGATTACAGATGGAATGACTGTTATATGTGAGTACCGCTTTCTTTGACAGATTCTAGTATGGGTACATATATGTTTTCCCAACCCCAGCACATTAATTTGCTAATTCCAGATGTATGAAACGCAGGCCTAACTGTATCTAGTATATTGAACGCCAGATAAACTAACTTGGCCTTTTTAAATAAAAAAAAATTCCCTCACTGGAATACTTTCAGTCTTTTGACTGTATGGATTACAGGTGGACTGGTATTAGTAGGGGTGACACAAGCACACCCAAGTCCCTGATGTAGGATTTCTATGGCACAGACCACTATTACAAGTGATTAATGGACGTTGGGAGAGATTGTGCTGCAGCACTAGTCCCAAGATGGCCGCCGCCTATCAGCCCAGTAACATGTGCCACAAAATGGTCTGCACAACCTTTAAAAAAATAGCCTTGGACTGTGCTGCTAAATCGCTATTGGTCTGAATCCCAGGTGTAGATGTCTGACTTGTTTGGAGCTTTGGAATGCACACTGTGGCAGCTTCTGCTGCAGCACTACAAGTCGCAAAATGGCGGCCGGCGGTCAGCCCAGGTACATGTGGATGGAAAAATCACTCTGGCCACTCTAAAAATAGCCAATCCCTATCAAAAAAGCAGCTCAGCTGCAGTTGTTCAGATGAATCACAGGTGGAGGAGAGAAATTTGCTTCCAGTTATTCAATTATCCCTGCCTATTCTCGCCCTAGCATCAGCTGCGTCTATCCCTGTTCTATTCACATCGGGAGTGAGCACGTCCCGACGTGCGCACAAACTTATAAAGAGGCTGAGTCACATGCTGCACTTGGCCAATCACAGCCTTGCCAATAGTAGGCATGGCTGCGATGGCATCTTAGGGCAAGTAGTATGATGCATGTTGATTGGCTGCTTTGCAGCCTTTCAAAATGCGCCTAAATACATGCCGAACGACGAACCCGAACCCGAACTTTTTTGAAAATGTCCGGGTTCGGGTCCGGGTCCCGGACACCCCAAAATTCGGTATGAACCCGAACGATGCTCGAACTGTTCGCTCAACACTAATACTAACCTTTTATGGGGTACGGTGTCAAATGCTTTGGAGAAGTCCAGATATACGACATCCATTGATTCGCCGCTGTCAAGTCTAGAACTTACCTCCTCATAGAAGCTGATTAAATTCGTTTGGCATGGCCGATCCCTCATGAGGCCATGCTGATATGGCGTTATTTGCTTATTTTCATTGAGATACTCCAAAATAGCATCTCTTAGAAACCCTTCAAACAGTTTACCAACAATGTTAAACTTACCGGCCTATAATTTCCAGGCTCTGTTTTTGGACCCTTTTTGAATATTGGCACCACATTTGCTATGCGCCAATCCTGTGGAACATTCCCTGTTATTATAGATTCCGTAAATATCAGAAATAATGGTCTGGCTATGACATCACTTAATTCCCTTAGGATACGGGGGTGTATGCCATCCGGTCCTGGCGATTTGTCTATTTTAATCTTTTTAAGTCGCTGTTGTACTTCTTCCTGGGTCAGACAGGGCACTTCTAATGGGGGATTTACTTTTACATTCTGCATTTCATCTGACAGTTTATTTTCCTCAGTGAATATAGTGGAGAAAAAAATATTTAATAGTTTTGCTTTATCCTCGTCGCTCTCTGCAACACCCCCATCATTGCTATGTAGAGGGCCGACTCCTTCAGATTTATATTTTTTACTATTTATATAATTGAAGAACATTTTAGGGTTAGTTTTACTCTCTTTGGCAATTAATCTCTCGGTCTCTAGTTTGGCAAATTTTATTAGTTTTTTACATATTCTATTTTTTTCCTTATAGTTTATCAGTGCTTTCTGACTCCCCTCCTGTTTTAGTGATTTATATGCTTTCTTTTTGTCATTTATTGCTTTCTTTACGGTTCCATTTATCCACATTGGTTTCTTATTGTTCCTCAGCCTTTTATTCCTATAAGGTATGTACCTCTCACAATTAGATGTTACATGCTTTTAAAAATCTCCCATTTTATGGTTGTATTTTTATTTTTGAGGACTTTGTCCCAGTTAGTTAGGCCTATGGCCTCGCTTAGTTGGCTAAATTTTGCTTTTTTGAAGTTTGGTATTTTTGTTCCTCCCTTTAGAAACTCTCGTTTGAAGGATAATTGGAAAGTTATAACTTTATGATCACTATTTCCCAGGTGTCCCCCAACCTGCACGTCTGTTGTTCTATCAGGTCTATTGGTTAATACTAAGTCCAGTATGGCCATCCCTCTAGTGGGGTCCTGAACCAGTTGGGAAAGGAAATTGTCTTTGTCTATTGCCAAGAACCTGTTTCCTTTTTGGGATGTACAGCTTTCAGTTTCCCAGTCTATATCTGGGTAGTTGAAGTCCCCCATGATAACGACTTCATTATGATTTGCCGCCTCGTCTATCTCGTTTAGTAATAGATTTTCTGTGGACTCTGGTATATTAGGTGGCTTATAATACACTCCTATTAGTATTTTATTCTTGTTTTTTGCTCCATGTATTTCTACCCACAGTGACTCCACATGTTCCTGTCCCTCAGAGATGTATTCTCGAATTACGGGATTTAGACACGACTTCACATAGAGGCAAGACCCCTCCACCTCTCCGGTTTTGACGATCCTTTCTAAACAGATTGTAACCTTTTATATTAACTGCCCAGTCATAGCTATCATCCAGCCATGTCTCAGTTATTCCCACTACGTCATAGTCCTCCTCAGACATCACTAATTCCAGTTCACCAGTCTTGTTAGTCAGGCTTCTGGCATTAGTATACATACATTTGGGAGGTTTATGTGTATTTTTTACCCTACATCTTTCATTCTGAGCTGTTCTAGTCCCTCCTTCCATTCCTCCCCCTGACACACTACCTTGCCCCTGGTCTCTATCTGCACTATCTTCCCCTCCTATAACGTAATTACCCTCCCCCCAGTCCCTAGTTTAAACACTCCTCCAACCTTCTAGCCATCTTTCTCCCCAACACAGCTGCCCCTTCCCCATTGAGGTGCAGCCCGTCCTTACGATAGAGCCTGTAGCCAACAGAGAAGTTGGCCCAGTTTTCCAGGAACCCGAACCCCTCCTTCCTACACCCGTTCTTGAGCCACTTGTTAACCTCCATAATCTCCCGCTGCCTTTCTTGTGTGGCTCGTGGTACAGGCAGTATTTCAGAAAATACTACTTTTGAGGTCCTTGCCCTAAGCTTTTGACCTAAATCCCTGAAATCATTTTTAAGGACTCTCCACCTTCCTCTAACTTTGTCATTGGTTCCGATATGGACCATGACCGCTGGATCTTCTCCAGCCCCTCCCAGTAATCTGTCAACCGGATCCGCGATGTGTCGAACTCTAGCGCCAGGAAGACAGCACACTGTTCGGCGATCACGATCTTTGTGACAGATCGCCCTATCTGTACCCCTAATAATTGAGTCTCCCACTACCAGCATCTGTCTGGCCTGCTCTGCTCTCCTGTTCCCCTGCTTACTGGAGCCCACATTCCCCTGACTGGCAGAGGAAGTGTCTGGCTGCAGCGGTGCCGTCCCTGAACTGTCATCCCCCTCATCTGCCAACCGTGCAAACTTGTTGGGGTGTGTCAGATCAGGGCTAGCCTCCCTGGCACTCTTCCCTCTACCGCGCTTTCTTACTGTTACCCAGCTAACTACCTCACTCTCCTCAGCCTCCTCTCTACCACCCTCCCCCACATCTACCCCATAGAGTGCTTGCTCAGTGAGCAGCAAACTCTTTTCCAAATTGTCAGTGGCTTTCAGTGTTGCAACTCGCCTGTTTAGAGACTCGATGTGCGATTCCAAACGGGTAATTTGCTCACATTTTGAACAAACATATACACCCTCGAACGGCTGTTCCAGGACTGCATACATCATACAAGATGTGCACTGGATGGCGCTGTCAATAATGGAAGTCATACTAAATGGGGATTACACAGGAAAATAGAGGGAAAAAAATAAATAAAAATACAATATAGAGCAGTGATATCAAGATTCTTACTTACTGTGGTCCCTTACAGCAGTAGGAAGACTAGCTAGAATCAAACCAACTGTATACAAGGATGATCTAATGAATCTCTGTTTCGTGCTCCTCTTCTCAAACTCCGGTTTCTTTAACTCCACTTATGAAAGCAGCCACTTAATAATGCAAGCCTCAGGTAGAGCAGGCTCTGGAAGAGTTGAGTGGTCTAATTTATAGCACCTGTTAGGCCAAGCCACTCCCCCTCACCAAGCAGAGAAAAAAAAAACTGCTTTAAATGACACTACACAACAGAGAGAATGGCAAACACATATGTGTTAAGAAGTAGCCTCACTCAGGGTCCCGGTACTACAATTATAAACAATATTTTTCTTTAGTGCTTTTGGCCTTGGCTGACAGTACTTGCAAGTTTATAATTGTGGATATTGGGGCCTATGGAAGCACTGCAGATGCGCACATTTTCAGTTCTTCTAGAATGTGTGAGAAACTTCAAGCCAACCAACTAGCCTTCCCAGAACCCAGATGTCACGGGTAATGGGGAGGGGATAACACCAGATAACACACAGAAGGAATAGACTGGAGTCTAGGCCTCAAAAGTAAGAGAGTGGGATGGTGACCTCCTAGGAATCCCTAGACCTCTCCCTGACTCCTGCCAGTATGAGTAGACCCTGAAGGTGGAAATACTCATACACCGGAACCTTAGCCCTGGAGACCCTGGAAGGCCCTAGGAGTGGTGGCAGGGAATAAAACTACTGGTTCCTCCCCAGATGAAGGAACCAGCGTCTCCCTGAGGCCTAGACAACAACACACACAAGCGAACAACAACATGCAAAACAAAATGCACTTAGCTTAAAGAAGAATGGAGGAGCAGGAGATCCAAAGGAACAACATCATCTCAACCAACTCCAGCAGGAAATATCAACTGCATGGTTAACAGTGTGAATCCGAACTAAATAAAGCTTCAGTAATGACCACAAGCTGCACCTGACAAGAGGTGTGGTCATTCCCAAACAACCACACTGCAAGATGAAAACAGAGAGACTGTCAGATACCCTCACATGCAGACAGTCTCTCAAATCTTTTCACCTCTGTCATGGGAGGGACCATGACAGTACCCCCCCCCCCCCCAAGGGTAACCTCCGGACACCCAGGGACGACTTTATCAGGATGCGCCCTGGTCTGATAAGGCATTAAATGCCTTTTCAGCGGTAAAGGAATGTTTTGCTTCTGCTCCTATACTGGTGCAACCTGATGTGTCACAGCCATTCATTCTGGAAGTTTACACATCCGAGATAGGGGTTGGACCAGTATTGTCGCATGGTCCTTCTCCTAGCAAATGGCGCCCATGTGCTTTTTTCTCAAAAAAAAACTCTCTACTGCTAAAAGAAATTATAATGTAGGTAATAGAGAGGTGCTGGCCATTAAGTTGGCTTTTGAGGAATGGCGTCATTTTTTGGTGGTCAAACCATGCATACAGACGAACTGGCCATACACTAGGTTAACCCCTGCCCCACTATCAATAAATACTTCAATTCCCGCAGTTTTGGAGTCTAGCGCCACCTTGGCAGGCAGTAGAAATAGGGTACTACCGATAAATTCCCCATCCACACTACCAAGAGTGAGAAGAGGACTAAACACATTTGTTTTCTTTCTCTCTTTTTCACCTTGACGTTTAACATTAGGACATAAGTTAACAAAATGCCTCCCTTTACCCCAAAAAAAGCAGAGTCTTTTCTTAACCCTAACATTTTTATCACCAGGTCCAGGAGTGACTTCCCCCAACAGCATTGGCTCATCCTCACACAAGAACTCAATTGCCTCCCTACCCAAAGTGTCGGAAGAGGCCGCTTCCCCATATGGTAGTGCATCCCGAGCGAAATGATCCTTAGAGCTCTCCCTCAGGCATCTATGAATACGTACAGCCAGAGACATAGCTTCCTCCAATGACTCATCCGAAGTCGATGAAGTCGATGTTATTTTTAATTTTTTTGTCTACATAAACCCTCTAATACCTCTTTATAATGATATGTTTAGGACCTATTTTATGTTTGATGATGTGCCCACCTGTTTAGATATTTTTAACAACATATTCTCTTTCTTTAGGCATGCAGAACACTTCAAGACGCTTTCCAAGGTCCCGGCTTTGGAGGTTATCCCAGCACTTTAGAACATTTGGAAAATCCTTTGCCACGTGTATGGTTGTCTTAAAGTATATGCACAGCCCTAGTAGTAATTAATAAAGTAAAGTAAACTAAACTATGCGTATTATGTTTGTACCGTTTGCATTTTAATAAAAAACTAAATGGTGTTATTGTTTGGTGACATTTTTGTTTTCATATTTCTTTATATGATAAATGAAAAGTAACAAATAAGAATGGCTTTTAATTCAGCCTGTAAAAACAACACAACATAAATAAAAAATTATAAGTCCATAAGTCCCTTATGAATGGTCCCAGACCATGTGCAGAAGGGGCAGCCACATGAGTTTGTTGTTGGAATGGCATTCTGTTGCCTTCATAATGTGCCTGGGAGCCACATTCATGCTCCTATGAGTATAGGGGCTGTGAATAATAAGAGCTGGGCCTAGCATGTTGTGACACCATGCTGGGCCTAGGTTGTGGTTCTGTCGATAACATTAAAGCCTGCTTCATGTTATCCTATCCACAGTCCGCACCAGCTCCATTGTATCCATTGGCGAATCCATGATGGTGGCGACGGAAGCCATAATGGACACAAACATTGGCGTACTGCCAATATAGGCAGCGCACGCAGCTGCTAGGTGGACCGTAGCAAGGGGGCCCGGAGTGCATGGAAGGCCCCGCCCCTATGTTTGTAGCTAGGTATTTATCATTGCCACAATCTTCGGTCCCAAGTCCTTATCTGGAGCTTGGGTGGGCCCTGCTTCCCCCTGGTCGGGCCCCGGACCCAGCCAGTGACATACTGTACTGCAACAGCGCTCATTCTCCTCTGTTTGCTGGGCACTCGCACTGCACTGGCCAATCAGCATTTAGTGCAAAGCAGATCAGAGCAGAACTGTGCAGGCGAGTGGATGGGCAGGGTGGCAGTCTTGTGCTTACCGCGCTCACGTCACGCGCTGAGGCTGCCAGTGCCACCACCTGCTTCATGCTGCCACCAGTTCTACTGAGACCCAAGTCCCAACTCCAACCAGCCCCCAGCATCGCCAGCTTGCCCCTGGCCTGTTGTGTGCCACTGCCAGTCTGCCACCAAGGACAAAGTAAGTTGTACACTCACAGCAGTGGTGGGGGGTGGCTATTGGTGGGAAAAGGGCAGCAGCAGCAAGCAGAGTTCCTGCAGGGTTGGGTGGGGCACTGTTCTATAAGGGTTATTATTATATAGAGGAATTAGGAGGACAGTGTATAGAAACATTTTCAATAAGGGGAGCAAGTCCACTGAGCATTTGCTCCTCCTTCCCATCATTTTTTCTCTGCCTCAAATACTAGACCACCTGAGAATCAATCAGGGCTCAAGTATTTGAGGTAGAATCCGGAATGTCTGTAGCCCCCCTTCTCCGCCGTGGCGGTCTCCTGGGTTGTTCTGGGCTGGATGGCACTGCAGCAGCTCCCTCCAAAGCGGAAGACTCCTCCTGTCTCTTAGGACGACCCATCTGTTCTACAGTTTTTGCCTCTTCAGCCACAGGACGAGGGGATTCCAGGGGACCAGCAGCTTGCTCTTCGTCCGTCGAGCTCGTTGCATGACCCTCTTGCTCCTCCAGGCTGTCAACGGTGCTGTGAACAAGAGATCATTTTGAATAAACAATGTTTGTATAAAAGGGTATTACCATATAAACACATTTAATACACTGAAAAACAGGGGTCCAACAGCCTTTTAAAATATTGATGAACTATTTTGAGTATTGCTTGTCATTCTTAAAAGGCTGGAGAAGCTCTTAATAAAGTGGTCATTTGGGTTCCAAAATGGCCCCCAAATAAACCCTTCATATCTTATGTAGTCTAAAGTAAGCACATTATTTGTTAATGTCTTGGTCCATTGTTTCCATTAGCAATGTGCTGCATTGCATCGGGCAAGGTCTGTTTCAGTACTGGCCGTGATGTACTGTCCTTGTCCACACTATGGTACACACCGACTTCCGCCTACCAATATGAGCTGTTGAAGGGACCAGATGGATGTTCCTTCTTGCCATCCTCAGGTGTTTCAGATGTCACCCATTTGTGCAGGTCATGTCAGGAGAAACAATACTAGATGGAAGTCTTCTTCTAGCATGATCTGTACAAGGGCAGTAGTGATAAGCAGCATAGGCAATATTTGAATTTGTGATATTTCAGCTGAATATTCACCATAAATTTGCAAATTCAAGATTACAAAAATTGGTAATGTAATATACACATATTGCACCCACAATCCCACAAAGGCTGTATGCCAAAAGCGAGGTATGTACAAGCTAACAACCTGTCATTGAGACAGGTATAGCCAGTCATACCTTACAATGGCAACCTTGTGCACTATGAGACATTCAAGACCAGCTCTCTATCCATACAGACTTGAGAGCCAGTGAGTCTCAAAGTTGCTTGACTTTTGTTGGATGGCTTGGGGGACCTGCACACCTAGATCATTATTATTAGGGTGATTTGTTTATGCAAATGAGTTTACATGACAAAACAGTATAGAAAGGTTATTGAATTTAAATGTTAGGACAATTAGAAAACTGAAAATTTTTATGCAGCCCTTCTAAGCAGTGAGAGAAGAGTTAGCTGGCATCCAAAAAACAAATATACAATTTTTGTCACCCTAATGATAATGATCTAGGTGCGCAGGTCCCCCAAGAAATCCAACAAAAATCAAGCAAATTTGAGGCTTACTGGCTATCAATCACATGAGAGCTGGTTTGGCCTTGGCTAGTAAGCAGGTGTTTTTTTTTTTTTTGTGTTTTTTTTTTTTATATAGGTATTCCTGCAAGGGAACGTTTTTCTGTGGTTTCATACCGACAGAACATTTGAAGAAAGAAGATGGCTTTGAGGAACACAATCCGTGTGAAGGTGAATACTAGAAGTGAAAGTTGCTTTGACTGTGTGTAAGTGGATGAGGAATAATGCAACAGATCGTATGATGAGTAACATAACAGCTGAAGCCTTGTTTTCTATGCTTGAAAAAGAAATATTAGTGCATGTGTATAACCCTTTCATGGATGTGAATATGCTGATAAACTATCTCGAACAGTATTGTGAGTATGTAAAAGCAGGTGAGCAACAGAAAAATGTGTTGGGCATCTTTAACTGCAAATATAAGTTTAAAGTCAAACTGAGAAGAGATGCTGGAAATATTGGAAGTGTCAAGCACCCGCCGGCAAACTATAATATTCCTGGTAACAAAGGCTTCCTGTCATACCCAGGACAGCCTCAATATTGCCGAAAATGTTATGTGTTTGGCCACACTGCGTTTGAGTGTAAAAAGGGTGTTGTTTGCAGGAATTGTAAACAGGAGGGGCACACAGCAGGTGATTGTCCTCAACCTAAAACCTGTGATATGTGTAGTGATAATGAGCACAAGTACAAGGACTGCCCTCTGGTGATCTCCAGGAGGCAGGAGAGATTCAGGAGACAGGAGGTGGAAGGGAGGAGTTATGTAAGTTCAGAAGTTCAGAGAGGAAGAAAGAAGAGTTTAAGACACCAGTCATGAGACAGCTGGAGGAGGCGATAGAGGAGGCAGTCAGTTCTGAGCATGCTTCAGACCCTACCAATATTGGTATTTTTCCGTCTGAGGATTCCGGTGATCCTGGGGGTGGAAAGAGCAGGAGAGCAGGAAGTGGGTCAGAATCCAATGAGGAGGAAGAAATGGAAGAGGTCCTCGTCAGGAGAAGCCAATTTAAAAAACCAAGAAGTGAACAATCAAGCGTTTCATTCAAAATAGTCAACAGGGTCGCAAGAAGCGTGTGGAAAAACCATGGCGCAAAATAACTGCCCATGAACTGAGAAAAGTCAAGCGTGCAGCTGCCAAGATGCCACTTGCCACCAGTTTGGCCATATTTCAGAGCTGCAACATCACTGAAGTGCCCAAAAGCACAAGGTGTGCAATACTCAGAGACATGGCCAAGGTAAGAAAGGCTGAAAGACGACCACCACTGAACAAGACACACAAGCTGAAACGTCAAGACTGGACCAAGAAATATCTCAAGACTGATTTTTCTAAGGTTTTATGGACTGATGAAATGAGAGTGAGTCTTGATGGGCCAGATGGATGGGCCCGTGGCTGGATTGGTAAAGGGCAGAGAGCTCCAGTCCGACTCAGACGCCAGCAAGGTGGAGGTGGAGTACTGGTTTGGGCTGGTATCATCAAAGATGAGCTTGTGGGTCCTTTTCGGGTTGAGGATGGAGTCAAGCTCAACTCCCAGTCCTACTGCCAGTTTCTGGAAGACACCTTCTTCAAGCAGTGGTACAGGAAAAGTCTGCATCCTTCAAGAAAAACATGATTTTCATGCAGGACAATGCTCCATCACACGCGTCCAAGTACTCCACAGCGTGGCTGGCAAGAAAGGGTATAAAGGAAGAAAATCTAATGACATGGCCTCCTTGTTCACCTGATCTGAACCCCATTGAGAACCTGTGGTCCATCATCAAATGTGAGATTTATAAGGAGGGAAAACAGTACACCTCTCTGAACAGTGTCTGGGAGGCTGTGGTTGCTGCTGCACGCAATGTTGATGGTGAACAGATCAAAACACTGACAGAATCCATGGATGGCAGGCTTTTGAGAGTCCTTGCAAAGAAAGGTGGCTATATTGGTCACTGATTTGTTTTTGTTTTGTTTTTGAATGTCAGAAATGTATATTTGTGAATGTTGAGATGTTATATTGGTTTCACTGGTAAAAATAAATAATTGAAATGGGTATATATTTTTTTTTTGTTAAGTTGCCTAATAATTATGCACAGTAATAATCACCTGCACACACAGATATCCCCCTAAAATAGCTAAAACTAAAAACAAACTAAAAACTACTTCCAAAAATATTCAGCTTTGATATTAATGAGTTTTTTGGGTTCATTGAGAACATGGTTGTTGTTCAATAATAAAATTAATCCTCAAAAATACAACTTGCCTAATAATTCTGCACTCCCTGTAATGCTCGATTAGCCTTTTTATATTAGTTGAGAGGTGAGGGTATGGATGTGAATGAAGATATCATTTTAGTAAAGAGATAGATTAAAGAGATGCTGTTAGAGAAAGGAATGAGTATCATGTACAGGGCCAAGTTAGATAAGATGGAGTCTGATGAAAAGTGCTCACATTTTTTTTCTTTTCAAAAAAGTGTTTGGGAGAAAACAGGGTATAGATGTATTGTATGGACGAAATGGAAATGAAAAGAGTGGAGATGGAATAGAAGAAGAGGTTGTGAGATTTTATGAAGAATTGTATGCAGAAAAATGGAGGGATGAGGGTTTTGAAGGAAGATGTGTTGAGTGTAATAGACAAGAAACTGAGTGAAATAGAGAGAGATTGTGTGATGAAGAATGTGAGGAAAGAGGAGATATGGGAAGTGATTAGCAAAGCGGCGGAAAACAAAACACCTGGTGCGGATGGTTTGCCGATGGAGTTTTATAGTAGAATGTGGAACGTGATTGCAAATGATATGGTAGAATTGTATGAGTATATGTGGAAGAATGTGGTGATCGCTGAGAGTATGAAAGCAGGATTGGTTGTATTGCTTCCTAAGAAGGGAGATTTGAAGAATTTAAAGAATTGGCGGCCTATTACACTGTTAAACAGTGATTATAAGATATATGCAAAGATGATAGCAAATAGGATGAGAGGGGTTGTGGGAAGTGTGATTGGAGAGGAACAAACATGTGCAGTGCCTGGTAGAAGAATTCATGATAATATATGTATGTTGAGAGATTGTTTGTGGGATTGCAAAAGTCGGAAAAGTGGAATATATGTGTTGAGTCTGGACTTTGAGAAAGCGTTCGATAGACTATCACATACAGATATAGCATCGCTAACGCTCCCTTCAGAATCGCGGCAGCGCAAAGCGATTTCGAATTCAATTAGCAAACCCGAATCGCGTAAATAGCCATTGAGAAAATTCAGTGTGCAATGTTGGTTTGTGAACACCAGATGGCGCATGGAACTACAGTCAGTTAGTTCGTTCCCGTGCGCTATACAGGAAATATCAAAGTATCGCAGTGGAGATAGATGTACTGTAGGTGGCAAGACTTATTCCATTACAGAAGTCCCGCATAAAGACAGCAGTAGGAGCGCGGTCCCACTGTGTGTCTATATTAAAATTAATAAACTGTGTTTTTATTTAATAGACAGTTCAGCTAAAAAAGTGTTAACATTGGGACTCTGAATCTTGGGAGATGGTGTTATGGTGGGTTCAGGCGGGGAGAGATTTTGATGGGGACTCAGGATCGTAATGCTGCCAGAGAGCGCGATCCTAGGTACATAGCAGGAGCGTGCTGAGCGCCTGTTGTACAGTATGTGTGCAGCAGCGAGGTACAGAGGAAGGTGCGCTCATGTCATGAGGTAAAATGCTACTGTAGTGTTGAGCGCGAATATTCGAATAACGAAAATTCGTATCAGCACTTAGACAATTCCTGAATATGTAGAATCTTGTGAAATTAGTTTTTTAAATACCAGGGTATGCGAATATTTTATACGAATTTTCGTTATTCGAAGTAGTCGGAAACAAAACCAACCTCCTCCTCCTCCTCTCCCCGTTCGCTTATCAACACAGTATACAGTAAAAGAACGCTTGTCAGGTCTGTGCTGCAGAGATTAATCGCAGCTGTCCCCTTAGCTTCACTTTAGTGGGGTGTTAATTGGCAGGAGTATCGGTATTGGAAGTAGCTGCCCACTATATTTTCTTTTAAATCGGAAGATACAGCGATGCATAATATATATGGCACAGTCATAGGGTACAGTATTTGTTGCTGTACTAGCGGGTGTATTAACAAGTGTTCTCCTTAGTTAGTCATTGTGCCGCACGGTCCACCGGTTGTCAGGTCCGCGCTGCACAGGCAGAGATTAGTTAACGTTCTGTGCAGAGCCGATTCACACTGTCAGTCAGTCTATCCTCCCGCTCTCTCCCCGGCTCTGTCTTTTCCCTATATTTATTTTAAAGGAAGGGGGTGAAAGGGTTAATGTGCAGTCGGACTGGAGGTCAGGGGACGCTCTAGAACATAAGGGGTCAATAAAAGAAAAAAAGGACAGTATCTGGGCTTTAAACATAATAAGGACTGCCATTTTCTTTTCTGACTGGTCCTTATATACGCCCCAGGGTGTGTTTTCATTGGTTGAAGGAGTCACATGCCCTCCCTGGCCAATCACATTACTGAAACTAGGTTTCATTCAAAGAAAACTAAATATGTAGCCAATGGGATACATTTTCCCACGGTCATGAGAGCGAATCAGGGGCAGTCCCCAGGTAATTATGGTTAATTGCCTTGTTAGCAAATATGAAACCAGTGTTTTGACAACCTGTCATAAGCAATTAACCATAATTACATGGGGACTGCCCCTGATTCGCTCTCATGACCGTGGGAAAATGTATCCCATTGGCTGCCTATTCAGTATTCTTTGAATGAAACCTACAATACCGCACAGATACCGCACCTAGTCTGTAGCGTATTTTGCCTTAATTGAAACAAGTTCTCAACCTCTCCCATTGTATGGAGGGATTCGTTCTGAATATATTGCCTTATATCATTTTCTGAAGGTTTTAATTTGTGCTATATATATTTTTTGCTAGCGCATAATTCGATAGTTAAGGGCTAAATAGTGACCAGCATAAATACATTTATTCCTATATAGTATTAGGATTGTATAATATCGGTTGTGGTGGCTCACCTCTGAATGGGTAATGGATTGGGGTGCCTCCAACTTAAAGGACTCGCCCTGTCCTATTAAAAATAACCGATAATAAGAATGTATAAGTTGGGCACACCCGTATCAGAAAACAATAGGGTTTTGATTACGGACACAATAAAGTACATGTAATACATAAAAATGAAGCTAAATTGCCACAATATTAAAAGCTTTTGAATGATCCCTAGGTCACATTGTCATATGTCTCTATATAAGATCAGAATATTATGGGATCGAATTATCGCTATATTTTGTATGAGTAGATGGTCAATACCAATTGTTGCTTGTAGAGAATTACAAATTATTCAAATATTCAATCTCATATCATCCACATAGTGGATATCATATACCCCCTAGTAAATACAAAATCAATCAAAGTGTACGTAGTATTACAGACCTCTTCCTCCATTCATAAGAGATAGTTCATTCATAAGATAATCACTAATAGTAATTGCCCTTGTTGTGGCAGGAAGACGTGGTCTCTTCCAAACTGTTACATTAGTTACACATCAGATCGTATACAGCGGTGTCCCGCTGTAGTGCAGGGCACCACGTGTAGGTCCAATACAGTTTGTAATGCCGGCAATAACAATGGAACGATAGTGTCGCTTGTTGTGCCTTGGTGCGGCTCTGGACGTTGGTCTGGCGATGTGGCTGGCCACTGTCCTGCAAGCCGTTAGTGTCCAGTTCACCGCGCTGGTGGTTTGTGAGCGCGTGGACCTTACTTATGCCTTGCGGTCTCTGCTGCACAGTTGTTTTAACCACCTTTGGCGCGGTACATCAATTTCCAAAAGGGCACTCTAACACCATCGGCAGCGTTCCTTATTTCCAGAATACTGGTTTCGCCTTTCTCAAATCCGACAGTACTTTCTAGCATTGTTCCCATGGTGATAGGGACGCTCCATTAGCACGGAAGCCGGCTGAAGCTGAAATCGCAATGCGATTCATAGAACTTATGCATTGCGATTTCAACTTTTAACGAAGATTGCGAATTGATTCGTACGCGAATACAACTTTTAGCGAATTACCAATAGGAAAGTTGTCTATGTAGTCAACTTTACTATGTTTGGTTATCTCTCGCGATAATACGTCATTTAAATAATCGTCTGCGTGCGTCTGTACAGTACGTGCATGTCTGTGTTTGAATTGGAGAAATAGTAGAGAGCCGGATCGGACGACTGACGATTTTTCAACATGGTTAAGAGCAATTTCAAGCCAGAAGAGCTGGAATTAATAATCAATGTAAGTAATTCAACCTAAGTATGTAATCCAGTGATGTGATTTTAACGTATTTATTATTTTTATTAGCCAAGAAGCCTGCAGGCCTCACTGAACTGTTCAAGGGGCAGCCACTGTCAAAGTCATTGTTAAAGGGGCGGCGCTGTCAAATTCACTGTTAAAGGGGCGGCGCTGTCAAAGTCATTGGTAACCACATCAGCCCCCCTAGCTTAAACACCCTTAATGACCAGGCCACTTTTTACAATTCTGCACTACACTATTTTCACCGTTTATTGCTCCGTCATGCAACTTACCACCCAAATGAATTTTACCTCCTTTTCTTTTCACTAATAGAGCTTTCATTTGGTGCTATTTCTTTCTTGCTGACATTTTTACTTTTTTTGATATTTTACTTTTTTTGATGAAATTTTTGCAAAAAAATGACTTTTCACTTTATTTTGGAAAATTTATCAAATAAAACTACATTTCTCTAAAAAATTTTCTCTAAATTTATTGTTCTACATGTCTTTGATAAAAAAAAAATCCAATAAGTGTATATTTATTGGTTAGGGTAAAACTTATAGCGTTTACTGACTATGGTGCAAAAAAGTGAATTTCCGCACTTTGACTTTCTGAGCCCCTGTCCTGTTTCCTGACGTACGTACTACAATGCCCAGACAGTAGAAACACCCCATAAATGACCCCATTTCGGAAAGTAGACACCCTAAGGTACTGTATTCACTGAGGGGCATAGTGAGTTCATGGAAGTTTTTATTTTTTGGCACAAGTTAGCGGAAATGGAAATTTTTTTTTTTTTACAAAGTCTCATTTTCCACTAACTTGTTTCCCAAAAAGTACAATTTTCCATGAACTCACCATACCCCTCACAGTATACCTTAGGGTGTCTTCTTTCTAAAATGGGGTCACTTGTGGGGTATTTTTACTGCCCTGGCATTATAGGGGCCCCTAAACGTCAGAAGCAGTTTGGAATCCAAATGCGTAAAAATGCCCTGTGAAATCCTAAAGGTACTCATTGGATTTGGGGCCCTTTGCGCATCTTGGCTGCAAAAAAGTGTCACTCATGTGGTATCGCCGTACTCAGGAGAAGTAGGGCAATGTGTTTTGGGGTGTATTTTTACATATACCCATGCTGGGTGTGAGAAATATCTCTGTAAACGACAACTTTGTATACATTTTTTTTAAAAAGTTGTCATTTACAGAGATATTTCTCACACCCTGCATGGGTATATGTAAAAATACACCCCAAAACACATTGCCCTACTTCTCCTGAGCCAAGATGCGCAAAGGGGCCCTAAGTCCAATAAGTACCTTTAGTATTTTACAGGACATTTTTACGCATTTGGATTCCAAACTGCTTCTCTCGCTTTAGGGGCCCCTAATATGCCAGGAAAGTAAAAATACCACACAAGTGACCCCATTACGGAAAGTAGACACCCTAAGGTATTCGCTGATGGGCATAGTGAGTTCATGGAAGTTTTTATTTTTTGGCACAAGTTAGTGGAAATTTAATTTTTTTTTTTTTTTACAAAGTCTCATATTCCACTAACTTGTGCCAAAAAATACAATTTTACATGAACTCACCATACCCCTCACAGAATACCTTGGGGTGTAAAAGTCACTGTTAAAGGGGTGGCACTGTCAAAGTCACTGTTAAAGGGGCGGTGCTGTCAAAGTCACTGTTAAAGGGTCAGCCGCTGTCAAAGTCACTGTTGTTTTTGTTTAGAAATGACTATAATTAGTAATACTTGTATTAATCAATTTTATGACTCCATGTTTCAATTGTTATCTTGCAGCATATGATGCAGAACAAATATGACATTCTAGCTTGGAGCCGTTCCCATGGTGATGGGGACGCTGTATGAGCACGGAAGTCGGCAGAACCTCTAACTTGAAATCGCAATTCGAGATTCATTGTACTTTAATTAATCGCATTGCGATTTCAAATTTTAACTTGACTATGCAGTCAACTTTACTACAGTATGTTCGGTTAACTATCGCGATAATACGTGATGAGCATACCCTACCTCCCAGACCCTCCCACCTCCTATCTAAACGCAAGGATAGGATCCATCTTACATTCATTCTGAAGCTGCAGTGTTAGTAATTGTCAATGGAATTGCAATGCGATTAATATAACCTGTATTATTCGCATTGCGATTACAACTTGAAAGTGGAAATTGTGATGCGATTATTTTACGTTCCACCTATGAATCGCATTGCGATTTCAACGCAGCTTCGTGAGCCGGAGCTACTGTACAGTGTAGATGTATGGTGAACCCCCCCCCCCTCCCCACTCCGCCACCCCCGACACCCGATTTCTTCTTTTTGGCCGGGTGCGTGATGAAGGCCCTTGTTGTGGCAGGAAGACGTGGTCTCTTTCAAACTGTTACATTAGTTACACATCAGATCGTATACAGCGGTGTCCCGCTGTAGTGCAGGGCACCACGTGTAGGTCCAATACAGTTTGTAATGCCGGCAATAACAATGGAACGATAGTGTCGCTTGTTGTGCCTTGGTGCGGCTCTGGACGTTGGTCTGGCGATGTGGCTGGCCACTGTCCTGCAAGCCGTTAGTGTCCAGTTCACTGCGCTGGTGGTTTGTGAGCGCGTGGACCTTACTTATGCCTTGCGGTCTCTGCTGCACAGTTGTTTTAACCACCTTTGGCGCGGTACATCAATTTCCAAAAGGGCACTCTAACACCATCGGTAGCGTTCCTTATTTCCAGAATACTGGTTCTGTCGGGGGTCTGACCAGACGCGCTTCGGGGTACTACGTGTCCCGTTCTTCAGTGGTAATCGGACCCCCCCCAAAAAAAAAAAACTCCTATATAGGGGTTGTGGTTACATCCAAAATCTGGGATGGATTTTCATATTGGGGTGCTAGATAAAATTATCAGTGACAATCCTAATACTGGGTTTTTATTACGGACACAATAAAGTACATGTAATACATAAAAATGAAGCTAAATTGCCACAATATTAAAAGCTTTTGAATGATCCCTAGGTCACATTGTCATATGTCTCTATATAAGATCAGAATATTATGGGATCAAACCCTATTGTTTTCTGATACGGGTGTGCCCAACTTATACATTCTTATTATCGGTTATTTTTAATAGGACAGGGCGAGTCCTTTAAGTTGGAGGCACCCCAATCCATTACCGATTCAGAGGTGAGCCACCACAACCGATATTATACAATCCTAATACTATATAGGAATAAATGTATTTATGCTGGACACTATTTAGCCCTTAACTTTTGAATTATGCGCTAGCAAAAAATATATATAGCACAAATTAAAACCTTCAGAAAATGATATAAGGCAATATATTCAGAACGAATCCCTCCATACAATGGGAGAGGTTGAGAACTTGTTTCGATTAAGGCAAAAAAACGCTACAGACTCGGTGCGGTATCTGTGCGGTATCTGTGTGGTATTGTAGGTTTCATTCAAAGAATACTGAATAGGCAGCCAATGGGATACATTTTCCCACGGTCATGAGAGCGAATCAGGGGCAGTCCCCGGGTAATTATGGTTAATTGCTTATGACAGGTTGACAAAACACTGGTTTCATATTTGCCAACAAGACAATTAACCATAATTACCTGGGGACTGCCCTGATTCGCTCTCATGACCGTGGGAAAATGTATCCCATTGGCTACATATTTAGTTTTCTTTGAATGAAACCTAGTTTCAGTAATGTGATTGGCCAGGGAGGGCATGTGACTCCTTCAACCAATGAAAACACACCCTGGGGCGTATATAAGGACCAGTCAGAAAAGAAAATGGCAGTCCTTATTATGTTTAAAGCCCAGATACTGTCCTTTTTTTCTTTTATTGACCCCTTATGTTCTAGAGCGTCCCCTGACCTCCAGTCCGACTGCACATTAACCCTTTCACCCCCTTCCTTTAAAATAAATATAGGGAAAAGACAGAGCCGGGGAGAGAGCGGGAGGATAGACTGACTGACAGTGTGAATCGGCTCTGCACAGAACGTTAACTAATCTCTGCCTGTGCAGCGCGGACCTGACAACCGGTGGACCGTGCGGCACAATGACTAACTAAGGAGAACACTTGTTAATACACCCGCTAGTACAGCAACAAATACTGTACCCTATGACTGTGCCATATATATTATGCATCGCTGTATCTTCCGATTTAAAAGAAAATTTAGTGGGCAGCTACTTCCAATACCGATACTGCTGCCAATTAACACCCCACTAAAGTGAAGCTAAGGGGACAGCTGCGATTAATCTCTGCAGCACAGACCTGACAAGCGTTCTTTACTGTATACTGCGTTGGTGTTTGAACGGGGAGAGGAGGAGGAGGAGGTGGGTTTTGTTTCCGACTACTTCGAATAACGAAAATTCGTATAAAATATTCGCATACCCTGGTATTTAAAAAACTAATTTCACAAGATTCTACATATTCAGGAATTGTCTAAGTGCTGATACGAATTTTCGTTATTCGAATATTCGCGCTCAACACTACAGTGGCATTTTCCCTCATGACATGAGTGCACCTTCCTCTGTCCCTCGCTGCTGCACACATACTGTACAACAGGCGCTCAGCACGTTCCTGCTATGTACCTAGGATCGCGATCTCTGGCAGCATTACGATCCTGAGTCCCCATCAAAATCTCTCCCCGCCTGAACCCACCATAACACCATCTCACCATAACACCATTGATATAGACACACAGTGGGACCGCGCTCCTACTGCTGTCTTTATGCGGGACTTCTGTAATGGAATAGACTCAGAACTGGGGACTGGGAATCAGAACTTTTCAGGCATGAGATGTGTGGGAAGGTTGCGGAGGAGGATCAGGCAAAGTATAGTATAGTGTCTACTTTAGGTTGACACTGCCATCTACTGGCCTTTTTGTGTATTGCAGATATAGTTCGGGAAGAAGTAGGAGAACTCGCGTTTCGTAAGCAACGATATGCGAAAAATAGGAGCGCAAGCGATGATACAACTGTACATTTTTGTTTAGGGTGTTATTAATACTAGGTTTTCCTTCAGATTTTGTTTGGAGAGTGAGAAGCTTGTATGAAGGAATATATAGTAGTTTGTTATTGAATGGGAATGTAAGTAGAAGTGTGCAGGTCCTTTCAGGAGTACGGCAGGGATGTCCACTTTCGCCAGCGGCTTTCATTTGTGCGATTGAGCCTTTGTTGGGGCTGATATGTAAAGATAAAGTATGTAGAGGAGTACAGGTACCAGGTGGTGGAGGAAGAGAATGGAAAATTTGTGGTTATATGGATGATATATGTGTTTTGTGTGATTCTGCGTGTGCTATTAGAGTTAAGTTATTAGTTTAAATTTTTTGTGGAGCGTCGGCTTTCAGAGTGAATTGGGATAAAAGTGAGTGTAAAAGTTTTGGAGGTAGGAACTTGTGTGTGGATATAGGTGTGAATGTGGTGACTGGACCAATTAAGGTGCTTGGAGTGAAATTTACAGGATGTCTTGATGGGAAAGAAAGTTGGAATGATGTGAAGGAAAGAGTAGAGAAAAAACAAAACTTTCGGAAAATGCGTAGTTTGTTCTTTTTTGGGAAGATTTTAGTAATTAAGAGTGTAGTATTGCCAATTTTTTTGTACACAGCATATGTTTTCCCTCTGGGATAGATGTGCATGAGACAGCTAAATCGGATATTGTTTGTCTTTTTTTGGAATTCTACGTCAGAGAGAGCTAGGAAAGAAGTCTTAGCAAAGAAGATTTTTTTTGGTGTGAATATGGTTAGTATTATTTTGAGAGCTATTGAGAAGGATAGTATGTGCAGATATTTATTTGGGAATTATTTGTTTAGATTAAAGTGGGGTGAAAGAGATTTGCGTAAGCCAATTGCTTTTGAAAGTCCTATATGGTATGTATGGGTTGTGAAGTTTCTGACAAAGTTTGAGCTGTGTGACGAAGAGGTTAGTGTGTTAAAGGAAAAAAAAATAGTGACAAGTATGATTGAAGGAAAACAGATTGAATGTGATATAAATATGGTGAGAGGATGTGATGTAAAGAAGGTATGGAAAAAGGTGAGAATGAATGGTATGACAAATAGGCAGAGTGAGATAGTGTGGCAGACGTTACATGGAGTGTTACAAGTGAGAGAATTCCAGAAGAAGAGAAGACTAGTAAGGAGCGAGGATTGTCCAAGACATAATTGTAGAGGGAAGGAGAATATAGTACGTCTTTTTTGGAATTGCTTGTTCGCTAGAGAAGTTAGAAAAGTTATGTAAATAATTGACTGCAGTGACGTGTTTGACCTTTGAGGTAATGATGTTTGGGTTAGGATTTAGAGGTGAAAGAGAAAGAGTGCTGTGGCTGTTTATGGTGTGTTTGAAGGAAGTATTATGGGATGTGAGGAATGTGTATGTGTTTAGAAAGAAAGAGTTAAGTGTGAAAGACAGTGTAAGGGTGGTATTAGGGAAATTGTATATGTGTTACTTGTGGGATGCTAAAAGAACGGGGGCTGTGGATGCAGAAGGAATATGGAAGGTGAAAAAATGGATAGATCTGGTGGACGGGTCATAGGATAGCATTGTTATTGACTATGTAAAGTTAGCAACTTGAAGAAGATATGTAATAAAGTCTGATGATGATGGGATGTAACATTTGTGAGAGATTGATAGATTGATCGTAAACATTCCCGTCTGACGAAAAAAAAAAAAAAAAAAAAAAGCTGGTCTTGAATGTCTCATTGCACACAAGGCTGCCATCGTAAGGTATGCTGACTGTACCTGTCTCATGAATAGGTTTGTTGGCTTGCACATACCTGGCTTTTGGCATATTGCCTTTGTGTGATTGTCTGTTATATGTTGTCTATTGTATATTATAGGTAATGATTTATTTTAAAAACAAAATAATATAGCATTTGTAAAAATAAATTATTAATAATAGGTAGGAAAATACTTATAATAAAAGTTTATTAATTATAGGTAAAAATAATAACTATAAAAAAGAAGGCTATGGATGATGGATAGGATACAAAGAAAAAAAATAGAATATTTGTGATTAAGAAGCTATAATACTATATTTTAGATTTTTGTGAATTCTCGAAATGCTGAAATTCGCAATTAGAATATTTGAGCTCAACACTAAAGGGCAGTATTATAGCAGCTGAGAACAAAGTGAACCAGGCATGTGCAATCCAGACCAACTGAGAGCATAGCATAAAAAAATTACTTCTATGCTGTTATCATTCATACAAAATAAAAGCTAAAATCAAGCTTTTTTTTTTTTGCATATATACAAATATACCAACTACTATTATACATTTGATACTCACGGCCTAAGATCCAGCACAGGTTTTAAAAACTGAAGTTGCTTCGTATAAAGAAGTGGTTGGTTCACCTCTGCAGATAGCATTTATAATGTTTAAAACATTAATACAAGGCACCTTATAATATATTTTTATTACCCAAATTTCTTCCTATGCTGGCTAGCTTAATTTTAAAATCTCTGCCTACACTTCTTGTTTCCTTGGTTATGAACACCATGAAATCCAGCTGCAGTAACCGCGCTTGCATAGTACAGGAAAAAAGCAGGACCATCCAGCTCCAGAGGTCCCAGCTATCAGAGAGGGTGGCACTTTTTCCTATACTATGCAAGCATGGCCACTGCTGCTGGACATCAGGGTTGTTGTAACCAGGGAAACGAGCCAGTGCTTAAACAGTTGCCCAACGTTATATAGTTAAAATACAGGGATACACAATATGCGGCTCTACAGCAGGGCATGGTGGGAATTGTAGTTCCACTACAGCAGGAGAGCCAAAGGTGGCCATCGCTGATGTAATATATCAATGTATAGTGCTGTGGAAGGTGACAAGGAATATAACTATTTAATAACATCATCAGGGTGCCCCTTCACAAAAAAATTCCTAATTTCCCTGCTTCCCCTATATATTCGCCAAAGCATCAAAGGCAGACATAAATAGGGATGAGCAAACCCGAACTGGATAGTTTGGGTTCGTACCGAATTTTGGGGTGTTTGTGACACGGACCCGAACATTTTAAAAAAAGTTCGGGTTCGGGTCCGTTGTTCGGCGATTTCTTCCCGATTTCTGAAGGGCTGCACAGCAGCCAAACAGCTAGCGTTTTACTTCTTGCCCTTAGACGTAGTGTTGAGCGAACAGTTCGAGCATAGTTCGGGTTCGTACCGAATTTTGGGGTGTTCGGGACCCGGACCCGAACATTTTCAAAAAAGTTTGGGTTCGGGTCCGTTGTTTGGCGATCTCTTTCCGCTTTCTAAAGTGCTGCACAGCAGCCAATCAGCTAGCGTTTTACTTCTTGCCCTAAGAAGCCATCACAGCCAGGCATACTAATGGCATGGCTGTGATTGGCCAAGTGCAGCATGTGACCCAGAATCTATTTAAGCTGGAGTCACGTAGCGCCGCACGTCACACAGCTCTGATTAGTGTAGGGAGAGGACGCAGCTTCTGTGAGGGCGAGATTAGGCAAGGAAAAGTCAGCAAAAGCACCTAATGAAGTGATCGATCTACAGCTGTGAATGATTCAACTTCTGCTAGTTACTTGCTCACTGGTTTTTAGGCTGCACGGAGCGTTTTTCTGTCACTTTTTTCTGAGGTGATTGGCGGCCATTTTGTGACTTGTGGTGCACCAGAACAAGCTGCCACCAAGTCCATCAATCCATCAATACGAGTTTTTTTTTTTTGCTATATCCTACATCAGGGGCTTGGCTGTGCTTATTGTCACCCCTAGAAACTCAGGATAGCAATTTTTATATTTTATTAAGGGGTTAAATTCAATTGCCAAAATAGCAATCCCCTAATTCTGGTGTTCCAGCTTTGGCTAGCCAAGTGTAATACTGTCTGCTGTCTGGAAAAGGATAGAATATTTTCTGTGGTGAAATTCAATTGCCTAAATAGCAATCGCCTAAATCTGGTGTCCCAGCAGTGGCTGGCAAAGTATAATAGTGTCCAGCAAAGGAAATATTTTGTTCTGGGGTGAAATTCAATTGCCAAAATAGCAATACCATAAATCAGTGGTTTCAGCTGTGGCTGGCCAAGTTTCATAGTGTCCTGCAAAGGATATATTTTGTTCTGGGGTGAAATTCAATTGCCAAAATAGCAATCCCCTAAATCTGGTGTCCCAGCAGTGGCTGGCAAAGTATAATAGTGTCCGGCAAAGGAAATATTTTGTTCTGGGGTGAAATTCAATGCCAAAATAGCAATACCATAAATCAGTGGTTTCAGCTGTGGCTGGCCAAGTTTCATAGAGTCCTGCAAAGGATATATTTTGTTCTGGGGTGAAATTCGATTGCCAAAATAGCAATACCATAAATCAGTGGTTTCAGCTGTGGCTGGCTAAGTTTCACAGTGTCCTGCAAAGGATATATATTTTGTTCTGGGGTGAAATTCAATTGCCAAAATAGCAATCCCCTAAATCTGGTGTCCCAGCAGTGGCTGGCAAAGTATAATAGTTTCCTGGAAAGGATATATTTTGTTCTGGGGTGAAATTCAATTGCCAAAATAGCAATACCATAAATCAGTGGTTTCAGCTGTGGCTGGCCAAGTTTCATAGTGTCCAGCAAAGGAAATATTTTGTTCTGGGGTGAAATTCAATTGCCAAAATAGCAATCCCCTAAATCTGGTGTCCCAGCAGTGGCTGGCAAAGTATAATAGTTTCCTGGAAAGGATATATTTTGTTCTGGGGTGAACTTCAATTGCCAAAATAGCAATACCCTGAATCTGGTGTTCCAGCTGTCGCAGGCCTAGTTTAAATCTGTCCGTAACAGGGTATATTTTTTTCTGGGGTGAAATTTAATTGCCAAAATAGCAATACCCTGAATCTGGTGTTCCAGCAGTTGCAGGCCTAGTTTAAATCTGTCCGTAACAGGGTATATTATGTTCTGGGGTGAAATTCAATTGCCATAATAGCAATACCATAAATCAGTGGTTTCAGCTGTGGCTGGCCAAGTTTCATAGTGTCCTGCAAAGGATATATTTTGTTCTGGGGTGAAATTCAATTGCCAAAATAGCAATCCCCTAAATCTGGTGTCCCAGCAGGGGCTGGAAAAGTATAATAGTGTCCGGCAAAGGAAATATTTTGTTCTGGGGTGAAATTCAATGCCAAAATAGCAATACCATAAATCAGTGGTTTCAGCTGTGGCTGGCCAAGCTTCATAGAGTCCTGCAAAGGATATATTTTGTTCTGGGGTGAAATTCGATTGCCAAAATAGCAATACCATAAATCAGTGGTTTCAGCTGTGGCTGGCTAAGTTTCACAGTGTCCTGCAAAGGATATATATTTTGTTCTGGGGTGAAATTCAATTGCCAAAATAGCAATCCCCTAAATCTGGTGTCCCAGCAGTGGCTGGCAAAGTATAATAGTTTCCTGGAAAGGATATATTTTGTTCTGGGGTGAAATTCAATTGCCAAAATAGCAATACCATAAATCAGTGGTTTCAGCTGTGGCTGGCCAAGTTTCATAGTGTCCAGCAAAGGAAATATTTTGTTCTGGGGTGAAATTCAATTGCCAAAATAGCAATCCCCTAAATCTGGTGTCCCAGCAGTGGCTGGCAAAGTATAATAGTTTCCTGGAAAGGATATATTTTATTCTGGGGTGAACTTCAATTGCCAAAATAGCAATACCCTGAATCTGGTGTTCCAGCTGTCGCAGGCCTAGTTTAAATCTGTCCGTAACAGGGTATATTTTTTTCTGGGGTGAAATTTAATTGCCAAAATAGCAATACCCTGAATCTGGTGTTCCAGCAGTTGCAGGCCTAGTTTAAATCTGTCCGTAACAGGGTATATTTTGTTCTGGGGTGAAATTCAATCGCCATAATAGCAATACCATAAATCAGTGGTTTCAGCTGTGGCTGGCCAAGTTTCATAGTGTCCTGCAAAGGATATATTTTGTTCTGGGGTGAAATTTAATTGCCAAAATAGCAATACCATAAATCAGTGGTTTCAGCTGTGGCTGGCCAAGTTTCATAGTGTCCTGCAAAGGATATATTTTGTTCTGGGGTGAAATTCAATTGCCAAAATTGCAATCCCCTAAATCTGGTGTCCCAGCAGTGGCTGGCAAAGTTTCATAGTGTCCTGCAAAGGATATATTTTGTTCTGGGGTGAAATTCAATTGCCAAAATAGCAATACCCTGAATCTGGTGTTCCAGCTGTTGCAGGCCTAGTCTAAATCTGTCCATAACAGGGTATATTTTTTTCTGGGGTGACATTTAATTGCCAAAATACCAATCCCCTAAATCTAGGGGTTCCAGCTGTGGCTGGCTAAGTTCAATACTGTACGACAAAGGGTAGATTTTTTTCTGGGGTGAAATTCAATTGCCAAAATAGCAATACCCTGAATCTGGTGTTCCAGCTGTTGCAGGCCTAGTTTAAATCTGTCCGTAACAGGGTATATTTTGTTCTGGGGTGAAATTTAATTGCCAAAATAGCAATACCATAAATCAGTGGTTTCAGCTGTGGCTGGCCAAGTTTCATAGTGTCCTGCAAAGGATATATTTTGTTCTGGGGTGAAATTCAATTGCCAAAATAGCAATCCCCTAAATCTGGTGTCCCAGCAGTGTCTGGCAAAGTATAATAGTGTCCGGCAAAGGATATATTTTGTTCTGGGGTGAACTTCAATTGCCAAAATAGCAATAACCTGAATCTGGTGTTCCAGCTGTCGCAGGCCTAGTTTAAATCTGTCCGTAACAGGGTATATTTTTTTCTGGGGTGAAATTTAATTGCCAAAATAGCAATACCCTGAATCTGGTGTTCCAGCAGTTGCAGGCCTAGTTTATATCTGTCCGTAACAGGGTATATTTTGTTTTGGGGTGAAATTCAAATGTCAAAATAGCATTACCATAAATCAGTGGTTTCAGCTGTGGCTGGCCAAGTTTCATAGTGTCCTGCAAAGGATATATTTTGTTCTGGGGTGAAATTCGATTGCCAAAATAGAAATACCATAAATCAGTGGTTTCAGCTGTGACTGGCCAAGTTTCATAGTGTCCTGCAAAGGATATTTTTTTTCTGGGGTGAAATTCAATTGCCAAAATAGCAGTCCCCTGAATCTGGTGTTCCAGCTGTTGCAGGCCTAGTCTAAATCTGTCCATAACAGGGTATATTTTTTTCTGGGGTGATATTTAATTGCCAAAATACCAATCCCCTAAATCTAGGGGTTCCAGCTATGGCTGGCTAAGTTCAATACTGTACGTCAAAGGGTAGATTTTTTTCTGGGGTGAAATTCAATTGCCAAAATAGCAATACCCTGAATCTGGTTTTCCAGCTGTTGCAGGCCTAGTTTAAATCTGTCCGTAACAGGGTATATTTTTTTCTGGGGTGAAATTTAATTGCCAAAATAGCAATACCCTGAAACTGGTGTTCTAGCTGTTGCAGGCCTAGTCTAAATCTGTCCATAACAGGGTATATTTTTTTCTGGGGTGACATTTAATTGCCAAAATACCAATCCCATAAATCTAGGGGTTCCATCTGTGGATGGCTAAGTTCAATACTGTACGTCAAAGGGTAGATTTTTTTCTGGGGTGAAATTCAATTGCCAAAATAGCAATACCCTGAATCTGGTGTTTCAGCTGTTGCAGGCCTAGTTTAAATCTGTCCGTAACAGGGTATATTTTTTTCTGGAGTGAAATTCAATTGCCAAAATAGCAATACCATAAATCAGTGGTTTCAGCTGTGGCTGGCCAAGTTTCATAGTGTCCTGCAAAGGATATATTTTGTTCTGGGGTGAAATTTAATTGCCAAAATAGCAATACCATAAATCAGTGGTTTCAGCTGTGGCTGGCCAAGTTTCATAGTGTCCTGCAAAGGATATATTTTGTTCTGGGGGGAAATTCAATTGCCAAAATAGCAATCCCCTAAATCTGGTGTCCCGGCAGTGGCTGGCAAAGTTTTATAGTGTCTGGCAAAGGATATATTTTGTTCTGGGGTGAAATTCAATTGCCAAATTAGCAATTCCCTACATCTAGTGTTCCAGCTGTTGCAGGCCTAGTTTAATCTGTCCGTAACAGGGTATATTTTGTTCTGGGGTGAAATTCAACTGCCAAAATAGCAATACCATAAATCAGTGGTTTCAGGTGTGGCTGGCCAAGTTTCCTAGTGTCCTGCAAAGGATATATTTTGTTCTGGGGTGAAATTCAATTGCCAAAAAAGCAATCCCCTAAATCTGGTGTCCCAGCAGTGGCTGGCAAAGTTTCATAGTGTCCTGCAAAGGATATATTTTGTTCTGGGGTGAAATTCAATTGCCAAAATAGCAATACCCTGAATCTGGTGTTCCAGCTGTTGCAGGCCTAGTTTAAATCTGTCCCTAAAAGGGTTTATTTTGTTCAGGGGTTAAATTCAATTGCCAAAATAGCAATACCATAAATCAGTGGTTTCAGCTGTGGCTGGCCAAGTTTCATAGTGTCCTGCAAAGGATATATTTTGTTCTAGGGTGAAATTCAATTGCCAAAATAGCAATCACCTAAATCTGGTGTCCCAGCAGTGGCTGGCAAAGTTTCATAGTGTCCGGCAAAGGATATATTTTGTACTGGGGTGAAATTCAATTACCAAAATAGAAATACCCTGAATCTAGTGTTCCAGCTGTTGCAGGCCTAGTTTAAATCTGTCTGTAACAGGGTATATTTTTTTCTGGGGTTAAATTTAATTGCCAAAATAGCAGTACCCTGAATCTGGTGTTCCCGCAGTTGTAGGCCTAGTTTAAATCTGTCCGTAACAGGATATATTTTGTTCTGGGGTGAAATTCAATTGCCAAAATAGTAATACCATAAATCAGTGGTTTCAGCTGTGGCTGGCCAAGTTTCATAGTGTCCTGCAAAGGATATATTTTGTTCTGGGGTGAAATTCAATTGCCAAAATAGCAATCCCCTAAGCTAGTATTCAGGCCCTGGATGAAAGGTATCCTTTTATAGACAGATTTACACTTGGAGATGCGCAGTAGCATGTGAAAAAATATGTAGGATTATGCTTTCAGCAATTGTATTTTAACACTTGTGTAATATACCCTTTAACGGACAAAAAAACAATGGGAGATGCACGGTAGCGTGTGAAGTTATTGAGGATGACCCTCTCAGCACTTGTACATACACCTTGAGTGTATATACCTTTCTACGGACAGATTAACATTTGGCCTGAAACAGCTGGAACACCAGATTCAGGGTATTGCTATTTTGGCATTTAAATATCACCCCAGAACAAAATATATCCTTTGCCGGACACTATTATACTTTTCCTGCCACTGCTGGGACACCAGATTTAGGGGATTGCTATTTTGGCAATTGAATGGCCTTGCGTTCAGGTCTGGAAAGATTATAGATACGTTCCTTGGGATATCTGACCCCCTCTACCAATTCAATGGCGCAATCATAAGGTCTATGGGGCGGTAGCAACTCGGGGTTCGAGGAAGAGAACACATCCATATATTCTTTTAAGAGTAAAGGCAATGTATTGGATTCTGCTGAGACCCCCGCTTGCACTACGGAAAAGCACGAGTCAGATTCAACCCCTCCATCTCACCAATTCCCCCTTGTTCCAGTCAATAATGGGGTTATGTACCTGGAGCCAAGGCATTCCCAGTACTACTATTCCCAGTACTACTAGTTTTCTAGAACCAACAGAGAACATATTTCAGCGTGACACACCCCCACAGTCAAGGATATCTCAGGGGTAGAATACTTCACAGTACCACCCACCGGGGAGTGGAATCGATAGCCATGATGTGGATGGAAGTGGGTAGTGTCAAAATCGGAATACCCAACTTTAATGCAAATCTCATATCAATAAAGTTGGCAGCAGAACCAGTCAATGAACGCATTACCAGAACATTTGTTAATACCCAAGGAGACAGTAATAGGTATGTTCTGTTTAAGTATCTTGTATTGTGTATTGGTATGCTCCTCTCCCCCCCCCCCTGTTTTCAAGTTTCTAGTTAGTTTAGCCTAGCCACTTCCTGTTTTCCCAGTGATGCTTTGCTCTTAGTGTGTGCTCAGCTTTCAGTAGTAGCAGCTATCTTCTTAGCAAGGAGATATTGTTGGCATAATTTTTTTACCATCTGAATTACCCTGCAACATCTTGTAATATAATCTCCGGATTAAAAAGCTACTTGATTAATGCATGGGTGTGTGATGCATAAGCTGTGAGTGGAGAAAAGTAAAATTCAACAAGTCACTTCCGTACGCATAGAGGTGGCTCTACATAGGTGTGATTGTATATAGCTGACATTTTGAAACGCCACTGTAAAAGAATTGCCTTAGTACTCTCCTGCTCTTGCTAAGGAAATAATATTCTCCTCCCCCAAGTAATAAGCCATCATCATTAGTCTCCTTCTTGCTACAGTGGAGGGTAATAGCACTGCTTGTTTAAGACTTTTTCATCATATCCTGCTCTGTATTGCATTCACTGATGATCGCAGAAGCTTCTAGCAATTTGTTTTACAAATGGAAATGCAAGACACAGCTAAATGGATTCCTAAGCACTCATAAAAAATTAAAGAGGCCCTTCTAACCGACAAAATGGAGATATGTAATAACTTATCTAGTTTGTGGGAAAAGACTAAACAATGTATGGATGCAGCACATAGATCAGGCTATAATGAAGATCAATTAAAGGCCATATGTACAAAATTGAATATGACCTATGAAAGTTATAAGAGACTGTCTGAAAATATTGTTCTCTGTTATCAAGTCTTGACTCAGAGGAATTCATCCTAGAATTAAAGACCCACATTGCACTTAATGATGAAAGATATAGCAGATTTGTTGCAGTCAAGTCAATGCTAGAGGATGAGATACCACAACAATATGAAACTGCGTCCCGCCATTCTAACTTTTCAAGGCACTCCAAAGCTTCATCCCGTTCCTCGAAATCTATCAGTCCTCATCGCTAAGATCTCACAGCCCTCTTCACTGAGTAACTCATTGGTGTTGGAACATGCTAAAGCGGAAGCAGCGAAGGTACAAGCTCACTGCATTAGAAAGGAAGCAGCCATTTAGGCACAAGTCGCAGAGACACAAGCCCAATCACAAGCTAATCAAGCAGCTATACAGACTCAAGCAGCATCTATAAAAGCTCAAGCACAAGCTAATTAAGCAGCTATACAGGCTCAAGCACAAGCTATACAGGCTCAAGCACAAGTGACCAAAGCCAAGGCCGAAGCTGAATTGGAGGTCCTTCAAAAGGAAAGGGAAGAAGCAGCAGCCATAGCAAAACTCAGAGTTCTTGAAGAAGCTGCTGCTGAAGAAGAAGCTTATCATCCTATGTCCGAGATATCTAATGACACAGAAAGGCGTACCCTTCAGTTCGTCCTAAACCAAAGCAAAGTCAATGCATGTGCACCAGACGATTCAGCCTGTGCACGCCAGCCTGCTGAACTAATGCGAGTAGAAAAAGAGGCAGCCGATAACTATACAGTTGACCCCAGTCCAGTGGATATTTCTCTTTCTTTCAAAGCTCTGGCACCTTACACAGTATTTCAGGCGCCAAGATTACCAGATATGAAGCTTTCACTTATGCTCAACCTAGCTGCCACTCCATTCCATCTTCCAACCCCCAAACATAGGGTATCAGATGGTGCCAACAACACCAGCGAGGGAGAAGTTCCCGTCGCCATAATGCAGGAAAGAAATGACGCATCAGAAATCGCTAAGTACCTCACTCTCAGGGACCTCATCAGTACTAACCTTAAGAACTTTGATGATCGCCCACAGAACTATAGAAGTTGGAAGGCCACTTACAAGACAACAATTTTATTTCTGGGGTGAAATTCAATTGCCAAAATACAAATGCCTTAAATCAAGGGTTCCAGCTGTGGCTATACAAGTGGAATACTGTCCGTAAAAGGATAGATTTTTTCTAGGGTGAAATTCAATTGCCAAAACACCAATCCCCTAAAATCAGTGGTTTTAGCTGTTGCTGGCCAAGTGTAATACTGTCCGTAAAAGGATATATTAGATTTCAGGGTGAAATTCAATTGCCAAAATACCAATCCACTAAATCTGGGGTTCCAGCTGTGGCCGTCCAAGTGTAATACTGTCCATAAAAGGATAGATTTTTTCTGGGGTGAAATTCAATTGCCAAAATACCAATCCCTAAATATGGTGTTCCAGCTGTGGCTGGCTAAATTTAATACTGTACGTCAAAGGATAGATTTTTGTGGTGTGAAATTCAATTGCCAAAATAACAATCCCTAAATCTGGTGTTCCAACTGTGGCTGGCTAAGTTTAAAGCAGTACGTCAAAGGATAGATTTTTTCTGGGTGAAATTCAAATGCCAAAATACCAATCCCCTAAATGAGTGGTTTTAGCTGTTGCTGGACAAGTGTAATACTGTCCGTAAAAGGATAGATTTTATTTCTGGAGTGAAATTCAAATGCCAAAATACCAATCACCTAAATCTGGGGTTCCAGCTGTGGCTGGCTAAGTTTAATACTGTCCGTCAAAGGATAGATTTTTTTCTGGGGTGAAATTCTATTGCCAAAATACCAATCCCCTAAATCTGGTGTTCCAACTGTGGCTGGCTAAGTTTAATACTGTCCGTCAAAGGATAGATTTTTTTCTGGGGTGAAATTCTATTGCCAAAATACCAATTCCCTAAATCTGGTGTTCCAACTGTGGCTGGCTAAGTTTAAAGCAGTACGTCAAAGGATAGATTTTTTTCTGGGGTGAAATTCAATTGCCAAAATACCAATAACCTAAATCTGGGGTTCCAACTGTGGCTGGCTGTTTAATACTGTCCATTAAAGAATAGATTTTTTTTCAGCGTCTTTAGCTGTTGCTGGCCAAGGGTAATACTGTCCGTAAAAGGATAGATTTTATTTCTGGGGTGAAATTTAATTGGCAAAATACGAATCCCTTAAATCAGGGGTTCCAGCTGTGGCTGTGCAAGTGTAATACTGTCCATAAAAGGATAGATTTTTTTCTAGGGTGAAATTCAATTGCCAAAATACCAATCCCCTAAATCAGTGGTTTTAGCTGTTGCTGGCCAAGTGTAATACTGTCGGTAAAAGGATAGATTTTATTTCTGGAGTGAAATTCAAATGCCAAAATACCAATCCCCTAAGTCTGGGGTTCCAGCTGTGGCTGGCTAAGTTTAATACTGATCGTCAAAGGATAGATTTTTTTGTGGGGTGAAATTCAATTGCCAAAATACCAATCCCCTAAATCTGGTGTTGCAGCTGTGGCTCACTAAGTTGAATTCTGTCGGTCAAAGGATAGATTTTTTCTGGGGTGAAATTCATTGCCAAAATACCAATCCTCTAAATCTGGTGTTTCAGCTGTGGCTGGCTAAGTTTAATACTGTACATCAAAGGATAGATTTTTTTCTGGGGTAAAATTCAATTGCCAAAATACCAATCCCCTAAATCTGGGGTTACAGCTGTGGCTGGCTGTTTAATACTGTCCGTCAAAGAATAGATTTTTTTTCAGCGGCTTTAGCTGTTGCTGGCCAAGGGTAATACTGTTCGTAAAAGGATAGATTTTATTTCTGGGGTGAAATTCAATTGCCAAAATACCAATCCCTAAATCAGTGGTTTTAGCTGTTGCTGGCCAAGTGTAATACTGTCCGTCAAAGGATAGATTTTATTTCTGGGGTGAAATTCAATTGCCAAAATACCAATCCCCTAAATCAGTGGTTTTAGCTGTTGCTGGCCAAATGTAATACTGTCCGTCAAAGGATAGATTTTATTTCTGGGGTGAAATTCATTTGCCAAAATACCAATCTCCTAAATCTGGTGTTCCAGCTGTGGCTGGCTAAGTTTAATACTGTCCGTCAAAGGATAGATTTTTTTCTGGGGTGAAATTCAATTGCCAAAATACCAATCCCTAAATCTGGTGTTGCAGCTGTGGCTCACTAAGTTTAATTCTTTCGGTCAAAGGATAGATTTTATTTCTGGGGTGAAATACAATTGCCAAAATACAAATGCCCTAAATCAGGGGTTCCAGCTGTGGCTATACAAGTGGAATACTGTCCGTAAATGGATAGATTTTTTTCTAGGGTGAAATTCAATTGCCAAAACACCAATCCCCTAAATCAGTGGTTTTAGCTGTTGCTGGCCAAGTGTAATACTGTCCGTAAAAGGATATATTCGATTTCCGGGGGGAAATTCAATTGCCAAAATACCAATCCACTAAATCTGGGGTTCCAGCTGTGGCCGTCCAAGTGTAATACTGTCCATAAAAGGATAGATTTTTTCTGGGGTGAAATTCAATTGCCAAAATACCAATCCCTAAATATGGTGTTCCAGCTGTGGCTGGCTAAATTTAATACTGTACATCAAAGGATAGATTTTTTGTGGTGTGAAATTCAATTGCCAAAATAACAATCCCCTAAATCTGGTGTTCCAACTATGGCTGGCTAAGTTTAAAGCAGTACGTCAAAGGATAGATTTTTTTCTGGGGTGAAATTCAAATGCCAAAATACCAATCCCCTAAATGAGTGGTTTTAGCTGTTGCTGGACAAGTGTAATACTGTCCGTAAAAGGATAGATTTTTTTCTGGGGTGAAATTCAATTGCCAAAATACCAATCCCCTAAATCTGGTGTTGCAGCTGTGGCTGGCTAAGTTTAATAATGTACGTCAAAGGATAGTTTTTTTTCTGGGTTTAATTTCAATTGCCAAAATACCAATCCCCTAAATCTGGGGTTCCAACTGTGGCTGGTTGTTTAACACTGTCCGGCAAAGAATAGATCTTTTTTTCAGAGGCTTTAGCTGTTGCTGGCCAAGGGAAATACTGTCCGTAAAAGGATAGTTTTTTTCAAGGGTGAAATTCAATTGCCAAAACACCAATCCCTAGATCAGCGGTTTTAGCTGTTGCTGGCCAAGTGTAATACTGTCCGTAAAAGGATATATTAGATTTCTGGGGTGAAATTCAATTTCCAAAATACCAATCCACTAAATCTGGGTTTCCAGCGGTGGCCGTCCAAGTGTAATACTGTCCGTAAAAGGATAGATTTTTTTCTGGGGTGAAATTCAATTGCCACAATACCAATCCCCTAATCTGGTGTTCCAGCTGTGGCTGGCTAAATTTAATACTGTACGTCAAAGGATAGATTTTTGTGGTGTGAAATTCAATTGCCAAAATAACAATCCCTAAATCTCATGGTCCAGCTGTGGCTGTCTAAGTTTAATACTGTCCATCAAAGGATATATTTTTTCTGGGGTGGAATTCAATTGCCAAAATACCAATCCCCTAAATCAGTGGTTTTAGCTGTTGCTGGCCAAGTGTAATACTGTCCGTAAAAGGATAGATTTTTTCTAGGGTGAAATTCAATTGCCAAAACACCAATCCCCTAAATCAGTGGTTTTAGCTGTTGCTGGCCAAGTGTAATACTGTCCGTAAAAGGATATATTAGATTTCCGGGTGAAATTCAATTGCCAAAATACCAATCCACTAAATCTGGGGTTCCAGCTGTGGCCGTCCAAGTGTAATACTCTCCATAAAAGGATAGATTTTTTCTGGGGTGAAATTCAATTGCCAAAATACCAATCCCCTAAATATGGTGTTCCAGCTGTGGCTGGCTAAATTTAATACTGTACGTCAAAGGATAGATTTTTTGTGGTGTGAAATTCAATTGCCAAAATAACAATCCCCTAAATCTGGTGTTCCAACTGTGGCTGGCTAAGTTTAAAGCAGTACGTCAAAGGATAGATTTTTTTCTGGGGTGAAATTCAAATGCCAAAATACCAATCCCCTAAATGAGTGGTTTTAGCTGTTGCTGAACAAGTGTAATACTGTCCGTAAAAGTATAGATTTTATTTCTGGAGTGAAATTCAAATGCCAAAATACCAATCCCCTAAATCTGGGGTTCCAGCTGTGGCTGGCTAAGTTTAATACTGTCCGTCAAAGGATAGATTTTTTTCTGGGGTGAAATTCTATTGCCAAAATTCCAATCCCCTAAATCTGGTGTTCCAACTGTGGCTGGCTAAGTTTAATACTGTCCGTCAAAGGATAGATTTTTTTCTGGGGTGAAATTCAATTGCCAAAATACCAATCCACTAAATCTGGGGTTCCAGCGGTGGCCGTCCAAGTGAAATAATGTCCGTAAAAGGATAGATTTTTTTCTGGGGTGAAATTCAATTGCCAAAATACCAATCCCCTAAATCTGGTGTTCCAGCTGTGGCTGGCTAAATTTAATACTGTACGTCAAAGGATAGATTTTTTGTGGTGTGAAATTCAATTGCCAAAATAACAATCCCCTAAATCTGGTGGTCCAGCTGTGGCTGGCTAAGTTTAATACTGTCAGTCAAAGGATAGATTTTTTTCTGGGGGGAAATTCAATTGTCAAAACACCAATCCCCTAAATCAGTGGTTTTAGCTGTTGCTGGACAAGTGTAATACTGGACGTCAAAGGATAGATTTCTTTCTGGGGTGAAATTTAATTGCCAAAATACCAATCCCCTAAATCTGGAATTCCAGCTGTGGCTGGCTAAGTTTAATACTGTCCGTCAAAGGATAGATTTTTTCTGGGGTGAAATTCTATTGCCAAAATACCAATCCCCTAAATCTGGTGTTCCAACTGTGGCTGGCTAAGATTAATATTGTACGTCAAAGGATAGATTTTTTCTGGGGTGAAATTCAATTGCCAAAATACGAATCCCTTAAATCAGGGGTTCCAGCTGTGGCTGTGCAAGTGAAATACTGTCCATAAAAGGATAGATTATTTTCTAGGGTGAAATTCAAATGCCAAAATACCAATCCCCTAAATCAGCGGTTTTAGCTGTTGCTGGCCAAGTGTAATACTGTCGGTAAAAGGATAGATTTTATTTCTGGAGTGAAATTCAAATGCCAAAATACCAATCCCCTAAATCTGGGGTTCCAGCTGTGGCTGGCTAAGTTTAATACTGTCCGTCAAAGGATAGATTTTTTGTGGGGTGAAATTCAATTGCCAAAATACCAATCCCCTAAATCTGGTGTTGCAGCTGTGGCTCACTAAGTTTAATTCTGTCGGTCAAAGGATAGATTTTTTCTGGGGTGAAATTCTATTGCCAAAATACCAATCCTCTAAATCTGGTGTTCCAGCTGTGGCTGGCTAAGTTTAATACTGTACATCAAAGGATAGATTTTTTTCTGGGGTAAAATTCAATTGCCAAAATACCAATCCCCTAAATCTGGGGTTCCAGCTGTGGCTGGCTGTTTAATACTGTCCGTCAAAGAATAGATTTTTTTCAGCGGCTTTAGCTGTTGCTGACCAAGGGTAATACTGTCCGTAAAAGGATAGATTTTATTTCTGGGGTGAAATTCAATTGCCAAAATACAAATGCCTTAAATCAAGGGTTCCAGCTGTGGCTATACAAGTGGAATACTGTCCGTAAAAGGATAGATTTTTTCTAGGGTGAAATTCAATTTCCAAAACACCAATCCCCTAAATCAGTGGTTTTAGCTGTTGCTGGCCAAGTGTAATACTGTCCGTAAAGGATATATTAGATTTCAGGGTGAAATTCAATTGCCAAAATACCAATCCACTAAATCTGGGGTTCCAGCTGTGGCCGTCCAAGTGTAATACTGTCCATAAAAGGATAGATTTTTTCTGGGGTGAAATTCAATTGCCAAAATACCAATCCACTAAATCTGGGGTTCCAGCGGTGGTCGTCCAAGTGTAATACTGTCCGTAAGGGATAGATTTTTTCTGGGGTGAAATTCAATTGCCAAAATACCAATCCCCTAAATCTGGTGTTCCAGCTGTGGCTGGCTAAATTTAATACTGTACGTCAAAGGATGGATTTTTCTGGGTGTGAAATTCAATTGCCAAAATACCAATCCCCTAAATCTGGTGTTGCAGCTGTGGCTCACTAAGTTTAATACTGTCAGTCAAAGGATAGATTTTTTCTGGGGAAATTCAATTGTCAAAACACCAATCCCCTAAATCAGTGGTTTTAGCTGTTGCTGGACAAATGTAATACTGTACGTCAAAGGATAGATTTCTTTCTGGGGTGAAATTTAATTGCCAAAATACCAATCCCCTAAATCTGGAATTCCAGCTGTGGCTGGCTAAGTTTAATACTGTCCGTCAAAGGATAGATTTTTTCTGGGGTGAAATTCTATTGCCAAAATACCAATCCCCTAAATCTGGTGTTCCAACTGTGGCTGGCTAAGATTAATATTGTACGTCAAAGGATAGATTTTTTCTGGGGTGAAATTCAATTGCCAAAATACGAATCCCTTAAATCAGGGGTTCCAGCTGTGGCTTTGCAAGTGTAATACTGTCCATAAAAGGATAGATTTTTTCTAGGGTGAAATTCAAATGCCAAAATACCAATCCCCTAAATCAGCGGTTTTAGCTGTTGCTGGCCAAGTGTAATACTGTCGGTAAAAGGATAGATTTTATTTCTGGAGTGAAATTCAAATGCCAAAATACCATTCCCTAAATCTGGGGTTCCAGCTGTGGCTGGCTAAGTTTAATACTGTCCGTCAAAGGATAGATTTTTTGTGGGGTGAAATTCAATTGCCAAAATATCAGTCCCCTAAATCTGGTGTTGCAGTTGTGGCTCACTAAGTTTAATTCTGTCGGTCAAAGGATAGATTTTTTCTGGGGTGAAATTCTATTGCCAAAATACCAATCCTCTAAATATGGTGTTTCAGCTGTGGCTGGCTAAGTTTAATACTGTACATCAAAGGATAATTTTTTTCTGGGTTTAATTTCAATTGCCAAAATACCAATCCCCTAAATCTGGGGTTCCAACTGTGGCTGGCTGTTTAACACTGTCCGGCAAAGAATAGATCTTTTTCAGAGGCTTTAGCTGTTGCTGGCCAAGGGAAATACTGTCCGTAAAAGGATAGTTTTATTTTCAAGGGTGAAATTCAATTGCCAAAACACCAATCCCCTAAATCAGTGGTTTTAGCTGTTGCTGGCCAAGTGTAATACTGTCCGTAAAAGGATAGATTTTATTTCTGGGGTGACATTTAATTGCCAAAATACCAATCCCTAAATCAGTGGTTTTAGCTGTTGCTGGCCAAGTGTAATACTGTCCGTAAAAGGATAGATTTTATTTCTGGGGTGAAATTCATTTGCCAAAATACCAATCTCCTAATTCTGGGGTTCCAGCTGTGGCTGGCTAAGTTTAATACTGTCCGTCAAAGGATGGATTTTTTCTGGGGTGAAATTCAATTGCCAAAATACCAATCCCTAAATCTGGTGTTGCAGCTGTGGCTCACTAAGTTTAATTCTTTCGGTCAAAGGATAGATTTTTTCTGGGGTGAAATTCAATTGCCAAAACACCAATCCCCTAAATCAGTGGTTTTAGCTGTTGCTGGCCTATTGTAATACTGTATGTCAAAGGATAGATTTCTTTGTGGGGAGAAATTCAATTGCCAAAATCCCAATCCAATAAATCTGGTGTTCCAGCTGCGGCTGGCTAAGTTTAATAATGTACGTCAAAGGATAATTTTTTTTTCTGGGTTTAATTTCAATTGCCAAAATACCAATCCCCTAAATCTGGGGTTCCAACTGTGGCTGGCTGTTTAACACTGTCCGGCAAAGAATAGATCTTTTTTTCAGAGGCTTTAGCTGTTGCTGGCCAAGGGAAATACTGTCCGTAAAAGGATAGTTTTTTTTTCAAGGGTGAAATTCAATTGCCAAAACACCAATCCCCTAGATCAGCGGTTTTAGCTGTTGCTGGCCAAGTGTAATACTGTCCGTAAAAGGATATATTAGATTTCTGGGGTGAAATTCAATTTCCAAAATACCAATCCACTAAATCTGGGTTTCCAGCGGTGGCCGTCCAAGTGTAATACTGTCCGTAAAAGGATAGATTTTTTTCTGGGGTGAAATTCAATTGCCAAAATACCAATCCCCTAAATCTGGTGTTCCAGCTGTGGCTGGCAAAATTTAATACTGTACGTCAAAGGATAGATTTTTTGTGGTGTGAAATTCAATTGCCAAAATACCAATCCCCTAAATCTCATGGTCCAGCTGTGGCTGGCTAAGTTTAATACTGTCCATCAAAGGATATATTTTTTCTGGGGTGAAATTCAATTGCCAAAATACCAATCCCCTAAATCAGTGGTTTTAGCTGTTGCTGGCCAAGTGTAATACTGTCCGTAAAAGGATAGATTTTTTCTAGGGTGAAATTCAATTGCCAAAACACCAATCCCTAAATCAGTGGTTTTAGCTGTTGCTGGCCAAGTGTAATACTGTCCGTAAAAGGATATATTAGATTTCCGGGGTGAAATTCAATTGCCAAAATACCAATCCACTAAATCTGGGGTTCCAGCTGTGGCCGTCCAAGTGTAATACTCTCCATAAAAGGATAGATTTTTTCTGGGGTGAAATTCAATTGCCAAAATACCAATCCCTAAATATGGTGTTCCAGCTGTGGCTGGCTAAATTTAATACTGTACGTCAAAGGATAGATTTTTTGTGGTGTGAAATTCAATTGCCAAAAAACCAATCCCCAAAATCTGGTGTTGCAGCTGTGGCTCACTAAGTTTAATACTGTCAGTCAAAGGATAGATTTTTTTCTGGGGGGAAATTCAATTGTCAAAACACCAATCCCTAAATCAGTGGTTTTAGCTGTTGCTGGACAAATGTAATACTGTACGTCAAAGGATAGATTTCTTTCTGGGGTGAAATTTAATTGCCAAAATACCAATCCCCTAAATCTGGAATTCCAGCTGTGGCTGGCTAAGTTTAATACTGTCCGTCAAAGGATAGATTTTTTTCTGGGGTGAAATTCTATTGCCAAAATACCAATCCCCTAAATCTGGTGTTCCAACTGTGGCTGGCTAAGATTAATATTGTACGTCAAAGGATAGATTTTTTTCTGGGGTGAAATTCAATTGCCAAAATACGAATCCCTTAAATCAGGGGTTCCAGCTGTGGCTTTGCAAGTGTAATACTGTCCATAAAAGGATAGATTTTTTTCTAGGGTGAAATTCAAATGCCAAAATACCAATCCCCTAAATCAGCGGTTTTAGCTGTTGCTGGCCAAGTGTAATACTGTCGGTAAAAGGATAGATTTTATTTCTGGAGTGAAATTCAAATGCCAAAATACCATTCCCCTAAATCTGGGGTTCCAGCTGTGGCTGGCTAAGTTTAATACTGTCCGTCAAAGGATAGATTTTTTTGTGGGGTGAAATTCAATTGCCAAAATATCAGTCCCCTAAATCTGGTGTTGCAGTTGTGGCTCACTAAGTTTAATTCTGTCGGTCAAAGGATAGATTTTTTTCTGGGGTGAAATTCTATTGCCAAAATACCAATCCTCTAAATATGGTGTTTCAGCTGTGGCTGGCTAAGTTTAATACTGTACATCAAAGGATAATTTTTTTTCTGGGTTTAATTTCAATTGCCAAAATACCAATCCCCTAAATCTGGGGTTCCAACTGTGGCTGGCTGTTTAACACTGTCCGGCAAAGAATAGATCTTTTTTCAGAGGCTTTAGCTGTTGCTGGCCAAGGAAATACTGTCCGTAAAAGGATAGTTTTACTTTTCAAGGGTGAAATTCAATTGCCAAAACACCAATCCCTAAATCAGTGGTTTTAGCTGTTGCTGGCCAAGTGTAATACTGTCCGTAAAAGGATAGATTTTATTTCTGGGGTGACATTTAATTGCCAAAATACCAATCCCCTAAATCAGTGGTTTTAGCTGTTGCTGGCCAAGTGTAATACTGTCCGTAAAAGGATAGATTTTATTTCTGGGGTGAAATTCATTTGCCAAAATACCAATCTCCTAATTCTGGGGTTCCAGCTGTGGCTGGCTAAGTTTAATACTGTCCGTCAAAGGATGGATTTTTTTCTGGGGTGAAATTCAATTGCCAAAATACCAATCCCCTAAATCTGGTGTTCCAGCTGTGGCTGGCAAAATTTAATACTGTACGTCAAAGGATAGATTTTTTGTGGTGTGAAATTCAATTGCCAAAATAACAATCCCCTAAATCTCATGGTCCAGCTGTGGCTGGCTAAGTTTAATACTGTCCATCAAAGGATATATTTTTTTCTGGGGTGAAATTCAATTGCCAAAATACCAATCCCCTAAATCAGTGGTTTTAGCTGTTGCTGGCCAAGTGTAATACTGTCCGTAAAAGGATAGATTTTTTTCTAGGGTGAAATTCAATTGCCAAAACACCAATCCCCTAAATCAGTGGTTTTAGCTGTTGCTGGCCAAGTGTAATACTGTCCGTAAAGGATATATTAGATTTCCGGGTGAAATTCAATTGCCAAAATACCAATCCACTAAATCTGGGGTTCCAGCTGTGGCCGTCCAAGTGTAATACTCTCCATAAAAGGATAGATTTTTTCTGGGGTGAAATTCAATTGCCAAAATACCAATCCCCTAAATATGGTGTTCCAGCTGTGGCTGGCTAAATTTAATACTGTACGTCAAAGGATAGATTTTTGTGGTGTGAAATTCAATTGCCAAAATACCAATCCCCTAAATCTGAGTGGTTCCAGCTGTGGCTGCCTAAGTTTAATACTGTCACGTCAAAGGATAGATTTTTCTGGGGTGAAATTCAATTGCCAAAATACCAATCCCTAAATC
>CM065594.1:240954101-240978631 GCA_033119425.1 Bufotes viridis | reverse complement strand
AACAAAATATATGTTTTGGAAGACACTATTATACTTTGCCAGCCAGTGCTGGGACACCAGATTCAGGGTATTGCTATTTTGGCTATTTAATTTCACCCCAGAACAAAATATATTTTTTGGCAGACACTATTATACTTTGCCAGCCAGTGCTGGGACACCAGATTCAGGGTATTGCTATTTTGACTATTGAATTTGACCCCAGAACAAAATATATTTTTTGGCAGACACTATTATACTTTGCCAGCCAGTGCTGAGACACCAGATTCAGGGTATTGCTATTTTGGCAATTGAATTTCACCCCAGAAGAAAATATATGTTTTGGCGGACACTATTATACTTTGCCAGCCATTGCTGGGACACCAGATTCAGGGTATTGCTATTTTGTCAATTGAATTTCACCCCAGAACAAAATATGTTTTGGCAGACACTATTATACTTTGCCAGATAGTGCTGGGACACCAGATTCAAGGTATTGCTATATTGGCAATTGAATTTCACCCCAGAACAAAATAAACCCTGTTACGGACAGATTAACACTTGGCCTGCAACAGCTGGGACACCTGATTCAGGGTATTGCTATTTTGGCATTTGAATATCTCCCCAGAACAAAATATATTTTTTGGCAGACACTATTATACTTTGCCAGCAAGTGCTGGGACACCAGATTCAGGGTATTGCTATATTGGCAATTGAATTTCACCCCTGAACAAAATATACCCTATTACGGACAGATTAACACTTAGCCTGCAACAGCTGGGACACTAGATTGAGGGTGTTGCTATTATGGCATTTGAATTTCACCCCAGAACAAAATATATGTTTTGGCAGACACTATTATACTTTGCCAGCCAGTGCTGGGACACCAGATTCAGGGTATTGCTATATTGGCAATTGAATTTCACCCCAGAACAAAATATACCCTTTTACGGACAGATTAACACTTGGCCTGCAACAGCTGGGACACCAGATTCAGGGTATTGCTATTTTGGCAATTGAATTTCAATACCAGAAATAATGTGTGTTTTGGCAGACACTATTATACTTTGCCAGCCAGTGCTGGGACACCAGATTCAGGGTATTGCTATATTTGCAATTGAATTTTACCTCAGAACAAAATATACACTTTTACGGACAGATTAACACTTGGCCTGCAACATCTGGGACACCAGATTCGGGGTATTGATATTTTGGCAATTGAATTTTACCCCAGAACTAAATATATTTTTTGGCAGACACTATTATACTTTGCCAGCCAGTGCTGGGACACCAGATTCAGGGTATTGCTATTTTGGCAATTGAATTTCACCCCAGAACAACATATATGTTTTGGCAGACTCTATTATACTTTGCCAGCCAGTGCTGGGACACCAGATTCAGGGTATTGCTATATTGGCAATTGAATTTAACCCCAGATCAAAATATACGCTTTTACGGACAGATTAACACTTGGCCTGCAACAGCTGGGACACCAGATTCAGGGTATTGCTATTTTGGCAATTGAATTTCACCCCAGAACAAAACATATCTTTTGGCAGACACTATTATACTTTGCCAGCCGTTGCTGGGACACCAGATTCAGGGTATTGCTATTTTGGCAATTGAATTTCACCCCAGAAGAAAATATATGTTTTGGCGGACACTATTATACTTTGCCAGCCATTGCTGAAACACCAGATTCAGGGTATTGCTATTTTGTCAATTGAATTTCACCCCAGAACAAAATATGTTTTGGCAGACACTATTATACTTTGCCAGCTAGTGCTGGGACACCAGATTCAGGGTATTGCTATTTTGGCTATTGAATTTAACCCCAGAACAAAATATAACCTTTTACGGACAGATTGACACTGGGCCTGCAACAGCTGGGACAACAGATTCAGTTTATTGCTATTTTGGCAATTGAATTTCACCCCAGAACAAAATATATGTTTTGGCAGACACTATTATACTTTGCCAGCCAGTGCTGGGACACCAGATTCAGGGTATTGCTATTTTGGCTATTGAATTTCACCCCAGAACAAAATATAGTCTTTTACGGACAGATTAACACTTGGCCTGCAACAGCTGGGACACCAGATTCAGGGTATTGCTATTTTGGCAATTGAATTTCACCCCAGAACAATATATATGTTTTGGCAGACACTATTATACTTTGCCAGCTAGTGCTGGGACACCAGATTCAGGGTATTGCTATTTTGGCTATTGAATTTCACCCCAGAACAAAATATACTCTTTTGCGGACAGATTAACACTTGGCCTGCAATAGCTGGAACACCAGATTCAGGGTATTGCTATATTGGCAATTGAATTTCACCCCAGAACAAAATATACCCTTTACGTGACAGATTAACACTTGGCCTGCAACAGCTGGGACACCAGATTCAGGGTATTGCTATTTTGGCTATTGAATTTCACCCCAGAACTAAATATATGTTTTGGCAGACACTATTATACTTTGCCAGCCAGTGCTGGGACACCAGATTCAGGGTATTGCTATTTTGGCAATTGAATTTCACCCCAGAACGAAAATATTTTTTGGCAGACACTATTATACTTTGCCAGCTAGTGCTGGGACACCAGATTCAGGGTATTGCTATTTTGGCTATTGAATTTAACCCCAGAACAAAATATAACCTTTTACGGACAGATTAACACTTGGCCTGCAACAGCTGGGACACCAGATTCAGGGTATTGCTATTTTGGCAATTGAATTTCACCCCAGAACAAAATATATGTTTTGGCAGACACTATTATACTTTGCCAGCCAGTGCTGGCATACTAGATTCAGGGTATTGCTATTTTGGCTATTGAATTTCACCCCAGAACAAAATATACCTTTTACAGACAGATTAATACTTGGCCTGCAACAGCTGGGACACCAGATTCAGGGTATTGCTATTTTGGCAATTGAATTTCACCCCAGAACAAAATATATGTTTTGGCAGACACTATTATACTTTGCCAGCCAGTGCTGGGACACCAGATTCAGGGTATTGCTATATTGGCAATTGAATTTCACCCCAGAACAAAATATACCCTTTTACGGACAGATTAACACTTAGCCTGCAACAGCTGGGACACCAGATTCAGGGTATTGCTATTTTGGCAATTGAATTTCACCCCAGAACAAAATATATGTTTTGGCAGACACTATTATACTTTGCCAGCCAGTGCTGGGACACCAGATTCAGGGTATTGCTATATTGGCAATTGAATTTCACCCCAGAACAAAATATACCCTTTACGGACAGATTAACACTTGGCCTGCAACAGCTGGGACACCAGATTCAGGGTAATGCTATTTTGGCAATTGAATTTCACCCCAGAACAAAATATATGTTTTGGCAGACACTATTATACTTTGCCAGCCAGTGCTGGGACACCAGATTCAGGGTATTGCTATTTTGGCAATTGAATTTCACCCCAGAACAAAATATATGTTTTGGCAGACACTATTATACTTTGCCAGCCATTGCTGGGACACCAGATTCAGGGTATTGCTATTTTGGCTATTGAATTTCACCCCAGAACAAAATATACTCTTTTACGGACAGATTAACACTTGGCCTGCAACAGCTGGGACACCAGATTCAGGGTATTGCTATATTGGCAATTGAATTTCACCCCAGAACAAAATATACCTTTTGACGGACACGATTAACACTTGGTCTGCAACATGCTGGGACACCAGATTCAGGGTATTGCTATTTTGGCAATTGAATTTCACCCCAGAACAAAATCTATGTTTTGGCAGACACTATTATACTTTGCCAGCCAGTGCTGGGACACCAGATTCAGGGTATTGCTATTTTGGCAATTGAATTTCACCCCAGAACAAAATATATGTTTTGACGGACACTATTATACTTTGCCAGCCAGTGCTGGGACACCAGATTCAGGGTATTGCTATTTTGGCAATTGAATTTCACCCCAGAACAAAATATACTGTTTATGGACAGACATTATACACTTGGCCTGCAACAGTGCTGGGACACCAGATTCAGGGTATTGCTATTTTGGCTATTGAATTTCACCCCAGAACAAAATATACCCTTTACGGACAGATTAACACTTGGCCTGCAACATCTGGGACACCAGATTCAGGGTATTGCTATTTTGGCAATTGAATTTTACCCCAGAACTAAATATATTTTTGGCAGACACTATTATACTTTGCCAGCCAGTGCTGGGACACCAGATTCAGGGTATTGCTATTTTGGCAATTGAATTTCACCCCAGAACAACATATATGTTTTGGCAGACACTATTATACTTTGCCAGCCAGTGCTGGGACACCAGATTCAGGGTATTGCTATATTGGCAATTGAATTTAACCCCAGAACAAAATATACCCTTTTACGGACAGATTAACACTTGGCCTGCAACAGCTGGGACACCAGATTTAGGGTATTGCTCTTTTGGCAATTGAATTTCACCCCAGAACAAAATATATGTTTTGACAGACACTGGTATACTTTGCCAGCCAGTGCTGGGTCACCAGATTTAGAGTATTGCTATTTTGGCAATTGAATTTCACCCCAGAACAAAATATATGTTTTGGCAGACACTATTATAATTTGCCAGCCAGTGCTGGGACACCAGATTCAGGGTATTGGTATTTTGGCTATTGAATTTCACCCCAGAACAAAATATATAGTTTTTGGCAGACACTATTATACTTTGCCAGCCAGTGCTGGGACACCAGATTCAGGGTATTGCTATTTTGGCTATTGAATTTCACCCCAGAACAAAATATATCTTTTGGCAGACACTATTATACTTTGCCAGCCGTTGCTGGGACACCAGATTCAGGGTATTGCTATTTTGTCAATTGAATTTCACCCCAGAACAAAATATGTGTTTTGGCAGACACTATTATACTTTGCCAGCCAGCTGCTGGGACACCAGATTCAGGGTATTGCTATTTTGTCAATTGAATTTCACCCCAGAACAAAATGTGTGTTTTGGCAGACACTATTATACTTTGCCAGCCAGTGCTGGGACACCAGATTCAGGGTATTGCTATATTGGCAATTGAATTTAACCTCAGAACAAAATATACCCTTTTACAGACAGATTAACACTTGGCCTGCAACAGCTGGGACACCAGATTCAGGGTATTGCTATTTTGGCAATTGAATTTAACCCCAGAACAAAATATATGTTTTGGCAGACACTATTATAATTTGCCAGCCGTTGCTGGGACACCAGATTCAGGGTATTGCTATTTTGTCAATTGAATTTCACCCCAGAAAAAATGTGTGTTTTGGCAGACACTATTATACTTTGCCAGCCAGTGCTGGGACACCAGATTCAGGGTATTGCTATATTGGCAATTGAATTTAACCTCAGAACAAAATATACCCTTTTACAGACAGATTAACACTTGGCCTGCAACAGCTGGGACACCAGATTCAGGGTATTGCTATTTTGGCTATTGAATTTCACCCCAGAACAAAATTTACCCTTTTACAGGCAGATTAACACTTGGCCTGCAAAAGCAGGGACACCAGATTCAGGGTATTGCTATTTTGGCTATTGAATTTCACCCCAGAACAAAATATATTTTTTGGCAGACACTATTATACTTTGCCAGCCAGTGCTGGGACACCAGATTCAGGGTATTGCTATTTTGGCAATTGAATTTCACCCCAGAAGAAAATATATGTTTTGGCAGACACTATTATACTTTGCCAGCCATTGCTGAAACACCAGATTCAGGGTATTGCTATTTTGTCAATTGAATTTAACCCCAGAACAAAATATCACCTTTTCAGGGTATTGCTATTTTGTCAATTGAATTTCACCCCAGAACAAAATATGTTTTGGCAGACACTATTATACTTTGCCAGCTAGTGCTGGGACACCAGATTCAGGGTATTGCTATTTTGGCTATTGAATTTAACCCCAGAACAAAATATAACCTTTTACGGACAGATTGACACTGGGCCTGCAACAGCTGGGACAACAGATTCAGTTTATTGCTATTTTGGCAATTGAATTTCGCCCCAGATCAAAATATATGTTTTGGCAGACACTATTATTTTTTGCCAGCCAGTGCTGGGACACCAGATTCAGGGTATTTCTATTTTGGCTATAGAATTTCACCCCAGAACAAAATATAGTCTTTTTCGGACATATTAACACTTGGCCTGCAACAGCTGGGACACCAGATTCAGGGTAATGCTATTTTGGCAATTGAATTTCACCACAGAACAATATATATTTTTTGGCAGACACTATTATGCTTTGCCAGCTAGTTCTGGGACACCAGATTCAGGGTATTGCTATTTTGGCTATTGAGTTTCACCCCAGAACAAAATATATCCTTTGACGGACAGTGTTAACACTTGGCCTGCAACTAGCTGGAACACCAGATTCAGGGTATTGCTATTTTGGCAATTGAATTTCACCCCAGAACAAAATATACCCTTTTACGTAACAGATTAACACTTGGCCTGCAACAGCTGGGACACCAGATTCAGGGTATTGCTATTTTGGCAATTGAATTTCACCCCAGAACAAAATATATCTTTTGGCAGACACTATTAATACTTTGCCTGCCAACAGCTGGGACACCAGATTCAGGGTATTGCTATTTTGGCAATTGAATTTCACCCCAGAACAAAATATATGTTTTGGCGGACACTATTATACTTTGCCAGCCATTGCTGGGACACCAGATTCAGGGTATTGCTATTTTGTCAATTGAATTTCACCCCAGAACAAAATATGTTTTGGCAGACACTATTATACTTTGCCAGCTAGTGCTGGGACACCAGATTCAGGGTATTGCTATTTTGGCTATTGAATTTAACCCCAGAACAAAATATAACCTTTTACGGACAGATTAACACTTGGCCTGCAACAGCTGGGACACCAGATTCAGGGTATTGCTATTTTGGCAATTGAATTTCACCCCAGAACAAAATATATGTTTTGGCAGACACTATTATACTTTGCCAGCCAGTGCTGGGACACCAGATTCAGGGTATTGCTATTTTGGCTATTGAATTTCACCCCAGAACAAAATATACCCTTTACAGACAGATTAACACTTGGCCTGCAACAGCTGGAACACCAGATTCAGGGTATTGCTATATTGGCAATTGAATTTCACCCCAGAACAAAATATACCCTTTTACGGACAGATTAACACTTGGCCTGCAACAGCTGGGACACCAGATTCAGGGTATTGCTATTTTGGCAATTGAATTTCACCCCAGAACAAAATATATGTTTTGGCAGACACTATTATACTTTGCCAGCCAGTGCTGGGACACCAGATTCAGGGTATTGCTATTTTGGCAATTGAATTTCACCCCAGAACAAAATATACCTTTTGACGGACACGATTAACACTTAGCCTGCCAACAGCTGGGACACCAGATTCAGGGTAATGCTATTTTGGCAATTGAATTTCACCACAGAACAAAATATATGTTTTGGCAGACACTATTATGCTTTGCCAGCTAGTTCTGGGACACCAGATTCAGGGTATTGCTATTTTGGCTATTGAGTTTCACCCCAGAACAAAATATACCCTTTTACGGACAGGTTAACACTTGACCTGCAATAGCTGGAACACCAGATTCAGGGTATTGCTATATTGGCAATTGAATTTCACCCCAGAACAAAATATACCCTTTTACGTAAAGATTAACACTTGGCCTGCAACAGCTGGGACTCCAGATTCAGGGTATTGCTATTTTGGCTATTGAATTTGACCCCAGAACTAAATATATTTTTTGGCAGACACTTTTATACTTTGCCAGCCAGTGCTGGGACACCAGATTCAGGGTATTGCTATTTTGGCAATTGAATTTCACACCAGAAGAAAATATATGTTTTGGCGGACACTATTATACTTTGCCAGCTAGTGCTGGGACACCAGATTCAGGGTATTGCTATTTTGGCAATTGAATTTCACCCCAGAACAAAATATGTTTTGGCAGACACTATTATACTTTGCCAGCTAGTGCTGGGACACCAGATTCAGGGTATTGCTATTTTGGCTATTGAATTTAACCCCAGAACAAAATATAACCTTTTACGGACAGATTACACACTTGGCCTGCAACAGCTGGGACACCAGATTCAGGGTATTGCTATTTTGGCAATTGAATTTCACCCCAGAACAAAATATATGTTTTGGCAGACACTATTATTCTTTGCCAGCCAGTGCTGGCATACTAGATTCAGGGTATTGCTATTTTGGCTATTGAATTTCACCCCAGAACAAAATACACCCTTTTACAGACAGATTAACACTTGGCCTGCAACAGCTGGGACACCAGATTCAGGGTATTGCTATTTTGGCAATTGAATTTCACCCCAGAACAAAATAAACCCTTTTACGGACAGATTAACACTTGGCCTGCAACAGCTGGGACACCAGATTCAGGGTATTGCTATTTTGGCATTTGAATTTCTCCCCAGAACAAAATATATGTTTTGGCAGACACTATTATACTTTGCCAGCCAGTGCTGGGACACCAGATTCAGGGTATTGCTATATTGGCAATTGAATTTCACCCCTGAACAAAATATACCCTTTTACGGACAGATTAACACTTAGCCTGCAACAGCTGGGACACTAGATTCAGGGTGTTGCTATTTTGGAATTATAATTTCACCCCAGAACAAAATATATGTTTTGGCAGACACTATTATACTTTGCCAGCCAGTGCTGGGACACCAGATTCAGGGTATTGCTATATTGGCAATTGAATTTCACCCCAAAACAAAATATACCCTTTTACGGACAGATTAACACTTGGCCTGCAACAGCTGGGACACCAGATTCAGGGTAATGCTATTTTGGCAATTGAATTTCACCCCAGAACAATATATATTTTTTGGCAGACACTATTATGCTTTGCCAGCCAGTGCTGGGACACCAGAATCAGGGAATTGCTATTTTGGCAATTGAATTTCACCCCTGAACAAAATATGTGTTTTGGCAGAAACTATTATACTTTGCCAGCTATTGCTGGGACACCAGATTCAGGGAATTGCTCTTTTGGCTATTGAGTTTCACCCCAGAACAAAATTTACCCTTTTACGGACAGGTTAACACTTGGCCTGCAACAGCTGGAACACCAGATTCAGGGTATTGCTATACTGGCAATTGAATTTCACCCCAGAACAAAATATACCCTTTTACGTACAGATTAACACTTGGTCTGCAACAGCTGGGACACCAGATTCAGGTTATTGCTATTTTGGCAATTGAATTTCACCCCAGAGCAAAATCTATGTTTTGGCAGACATTATTATACTTTGCCAGCCAGTGCTGTTACACCAGATTCAGGATATTGCTATTTTGGCTATTGAATTTCACCCCGGAACAAAATATATGTTTTGGCAGACACTAATATACTTTGCCAGTCAGAGCTGGGACACCAGATTCAGGGTATTGCTATTTTGGCTATTGAATTTCACCCTAGATCAAAATATACCCTTTTACTGACATTTTAACAGTTGGCCTGCAACAGTTGGGACACCAGATTCAGGGTATTGCTATTTTGGCAATTGAATTTCACCCCAGAACAAAATATATGTTTTAGCAGAAACTATTATACTTTGCCAGCCAGTGCTGGGACAACAGATTCAGGGTATTGCTATATTGGCAATTGAATTTAGCCCCAGAACAAAATATACCCTTTTATGGACAGATTAACACTTGGCCTGCAACAGCTGGGACACCAGATTCAGGGTATTGCTATTTTGGCAATTGAATTTCACCCCAGAACAAAATATATGTTTTGACAGACACTGGTATACTTTGCCAGCCATTGCTGGTACACCAGATTCAGGGTATTGCTATTTTTTCAATTGAATTTCACCCCAGAACAAAATATGTTTTGGCAGACACTATTATACTTTGCCAGCTAGTGCTGGGACACCAGATTCAGGGTATTGCTATTTTGGCTATTGAATTTAACCCCAGAACAAAATATACCCTTTTACGGACAGATTAACACTTGGCCTGCAACAGCTGGGACACCAGATTCAGGGTATTGCTATTTTGGCAATTGAATTTCACCCCAGAACAAAATATATGTTTTGGCAGACACTATTATACTTTGCCAGCCAGTGCTGGGACACCAGATTCAGGGTATTGCTATTTTGGCAATTGAATTTCACCCCAGAACAAAATATATGTTTTGGCAGACACTATTATACTTTGCCAGTCAGTGCTGGGACACCAGATTCAGGGTATTGCTATTTTGGCTATTGAATTTCACCCTAGAACAAAATATACCCATTTGACGGACAGATTAACACTTGGCCTGCAACAATTGGGACACCAGATTAAGTGTATTGCTATTTTGGCAATTTAATTTCACCCCAGAACAATATATATTTTTTGGCAGACACTATTATACTTTGCCAGCCAGTGCTGGGACACCAGATTCAGTGTATTGCTATTTTGGCAATTGAATTTCACCCCAGAACAAAATATATGTTTTGGCAGACACTATTATAATTTGCCAGCCAGTGCTGGGACACCAGATTCAGGGTATTGGTATTTTGGCTATTGAATTTCATCCCAGAACAAAATATATAGTTTTTGGCAGACACTATTATACTTTGCAAGCCAGTTCTGGGACACCAGATTCAGGGTATTGCTATTTTGGCTATTGAATTTCACCCCAGAACAAAATATATCTTTTGGCAGACACTATTATACTTTGCCAGCCGTTGCTGGGACACCAGATTCAGGGTATTGCTATTTTGTCAATTGAATTTCACCCCAGAAAAAATGTGTGTTTTGGCAGACACTATTATACTTTGCCAGCCAGTGCTGGGACACCAGATTCAGGGTATTGCTATATTGGCAATTGAATTTAACCTCAGAAAAAAATATACCCTTTTACGGACAGATTAACACTTGGCCTGCAACAGCTGGGACACCAGATTCAGGGAATTGCTATTTTGGCTATTGAATTTCACCCTAGAACAAAATATACCCTTTTACGGACAGATTAATACTTGGCCTGCAACAGTTGGGACACCAGATTCAGGGTATTGCTATTTTGGCAATTGAATTTTACCCCAGAACAAAATATATGTTTTAGCAGAAACTATTATACTTTGCCAGCCAGGGCTGGGACCCCAGATTCAGGGTATTGCTATATTGGCAATTGAATTTAGCCCCAGAACAAAATATACCCTTTTACGGACAGATTAACACTTGGCCTGCAACAGCTGGGACACCAGATTCAGGGTATTGCTATTTTGGCAATTGAATTTCACCCCAGAACAAAATATATGTTTTGACAGACACTGGTATACTTTGCCAGCCAGTGCTGGGACACCAGATTAAGAGTACTGCGATTTTGGCAATTGAATTTCACCCCAGAACAAAATATATGTTTTGGCAGACACTATTATAATTTGCCAGCCAGTGCTGGGACACCAGATTCAGGGTATTGGTATTTTGGCTATTGAATTTCACCCCAGAACAAAATATATAGTTTTTGGCAGACACTATTATACTTTGCCAGCCAGTGCTGGGACACCAGATTCAGGGAATTGCTATTTTGGCTATTGAATTTCACCCCAGAAGAAAATATATGTTTTGGCGGACACTATTATACTTTGCCAGCCATTGCTGGGACAACAGATTCAGGGTATTGCTATTTTTTCAATTGAATTTCACCCCAGAACAAAATATGTTTTGGCAGACACTATTATGCTTTGCCAGCTAGTGCTGGGACACCAGATTCAGGGTAATGCTATTTTGGCTATTGAATTTAACCCCAGAACAAAATATAACCTTTACGGACAGATTAACACTTGACCTGCAACAGCTGGGACACCAGATTCAGGGTATTGCTATTTTGGCAATTAAATTTCACCCCAGAACAAAATATATGTTTTGATGGACACTGTTATACTTTGCCAGCCAGTGCTGGGACTCCAGATTCAGGGTATTGCTATTTTGGCAATTGAATTTCACCCCAGAACAAAATATATGTTTTGGCAGACACTATTATACTTTGCCAGTCAGTGCTGGGACACCAGATTCAGGGTATTGCTATTTTGGCTATTGAATTTCACCCCAGAACAAAATATACCCTTTTACGGACAGATTAACACTTGGCCTGCAACATCTGGGACACCAGATTCAGGGTATTGCTATTTTGGCAATTGAATTTTACCCCAGAACTAAATATATTTTTTGGCAGACACTATTATACTTTGCCAGCCAGTGCTGGGACACCAGATTCAGGGTATTGCTATTTTGGCAATTGAATTTCACCCCAGAACAACATATATGTTTTGGCAGACACTATTATACTTTGCCAGCCAGTGCTGGGACACCAGATTCAGGGTATTGCTATATTGGCAATTGAATTTAACCCCAGAACTAAATATTCCCTTTTACGGACAGATTAACACTTGGCCTGCAACAGCTGGGACACCAGATTTAGGGTATTGCTATTTTGGCAATTGAATTTCACCCCAGAACAAAATATATGTTTTGACAGACACTGGTATACTTTGCCAGCCAGTGCTGGGTCACCAGATTTAGAGTATTGCTATTTTGGCAATTGAATTTCACCCCAGAACAAAATATATGTTTTGGCAGACACTATTATAATTTGCCAGCCAGTGCTGGGACACCAGATTCAGGGTATTGGTATTTTGGCTATTGAATTTCACCCCAGAACAAAATATATTGTTTTTGGCGGACACTATTATACTTTGCCAGCCAGTGCTGGGACACCAGATTCAGGGTATTGCTATTTTTTCAATTGAATTTCACCCCAGAACAAAATATGTTTTGGCAGACACTATTATACTTTGCCAGCTAGTGCTGGGACACCAGATTCAGGGTAATGCTATTTTGGCTATTGAATTTAACCCCAGAACAAACTATAATCTTTTACGGACAGATTAACACTTGACCTGCAACAGCTGGGACACCAGATTCAGGGTATTGCTATTTTGGCAATTAAATTTCACCCCAGAACAAAATATATGTTTTGATGGACACTGTTATACTTTGCCAGCCAGTGCTGGGACTCCAGATTCAGGGTATTGCTATTTTGGCAATTGAATTTCACCCCAGAACAAAATATATGTTTTGGCAGACACTATTATACTTTGCCAGTCAGTGCTGGGACACCAGATTCAGGGTATTGCTATTTTGGCTATTGAATTTCACCCCAGAACAAAATATACCCTTTTACGGACAGATTAACACTTGGCCTGCAACATCTGGGACACCAGATTCAGGGTATTGCTATTTTGGCAATTGAATTTTACCCCAGAACTAAATATATTTTTTGGCAGACACTATTATACTTTGCCAGCCAGTGCTGGGACACCAGATTCAGGGTATTGCTATATTGGCAATTGAATTTAACCTCAGAACAAAATATACCCTTTTACGGACAGATTAACACTTGACCTGCAACAGCTGGGACACCAGATTCAGGGTATTGCTATTTTGGCAATTAAATTTCACCCCAGAACAAAATATATGTTTTGATGGACACTGTTATACTTTGCCAGCCAGTGCTGGGACTCCAGATTCAGGGTATTGCTATTTTGGCAATTGAATTTCACCCCAGAACAAAATATATGTTTTGGCAGACACTATTATACTTTGCCAGTCAGTGCTGGGACACCAGATTCAGGGTATTGCTATTTTGGCTATTGAATTTCACCCCAGAACAAAATATACCCTTTTACGGACAGATTAACACTTGGCCTACAACATCTGGGACACCAGATTCAGGGTATTGCTATTTTGGCAATTGAATTTTACCCCAGAACTAAATATATTTTTTGGCAGACACTATTATACTTTGCCAGCCAGTGCTGGGACACCAGATTCAGGGTATTGCTATTTTGGCAATTGAATTTCACCCCAGAACAACATATATGTTTTGGCAGACACTATTATACTTTGCCATCCAGTGCTGGGACACCAGATTCAGGTTATTGCTATATTGGCAATTGAATTTAACCCCAGAACAAAATATACCCTTTTACGGACAGATTAACACTTGGCCTGCAACAGCTGGGACACCAGATTTAGGGTATTGCTATTTTGGCAATTGAATTTCACCCCAGAACAAAATATATGTTTTGACAGACACTGGTATACTTTGCCAGCCAGTGCTGGGTCACCAGATTTAGAGTATTGGTATTTTGGCTATTGAATTTCACCCCAGAACAAAATATATAGTTTTTGGCAGACACTATTATACTTTGCCAGCCAGTGCTGGGACACCAGATTCAGGGTATTGCTATTTTGGCTATTGAATTTCACCCCAGAACAAAATATATCTTTTGGCAGACACTATTATACTTTGCCAGCCGTTGCTGGGACACCAGATTCAGGGTATTGCAATTTTGTCAATTGAATTTCACCCCAGAAAAAATGTGTGTTTTGGCAGACACTATTATACTTTGCCAGCCAGTGCTGGGACACCAGATTCAGGGTATTGCAATTTTGTCAATTGAATTTCACCCCAGAAAAAATGTGTGTTTTGGCAGACACTATTATACTTTGCCTGCCAGTGCTGGGACACCAGATTCAGGGTATTGCTATATTGGCAATTGAATTTAACCTCAGAACAAAATATACCCTTTTACAGACAGATTAACACTTGGCCTGCAACAACTGGGACACCAGATTCAGGGTATTGCTATTTTGGCAATTGAATTTAACCCCAGAACAAAATATATGTTTTGGCAGACACTATTATAATTTGCCAGCCGTTGCTGGGACACCAGATTCAGGGTATTGCTATTTTGTCAATTGAATTGAACCCCAGAAAAAATGTGTGTTTTGGCAGACACTATTATACTTTGCCAGCCAGTGCTGGGACACCAGATTCAGGGTATTGCTATATTGGCAATTGAATTTAACCTCAGAACAAAATATACCCTTTTACAGACAGATTAACACTTGGCCTGCAACAGCTGGGACACCAGATTCAGGGTATTGCTATTTTGGCTATTGAATTTCACCCCAGAACAAAATATACCCTTTTACAGGCAGATTAACACTTGGCCTGCAACAGCGGGGAAACCAGATTCAGGGTATTGCTATTTTGGCAATTGAATTTCACCCCAGAACAAAATATATTTTTTGGCAGACACTATTATACTTTGCCAGCCAGTCCTGGGACACCAGATTCAGGGTATTGCTATTTTGGCTATTAAATTTCACCACAGAACAAAATATATGTTTTGATGGACACTGGTATACTTTGCCAGCCATTGCTGGGACACCAGATTCAGGGTATTGCTATTTTGTCAATTGAATTTAACCCCAGAACAAAATATAACCTTTTCAGGGTATTGCTATTTTGTCAATTGAATTTCACCCCAGCACAAAATATGTTTTGGCAGACACTATTATACTTTGCCAGCTAGTGCTGGGACAACAGATTCAGGGTATTGCTATTTTGGCTATTGAATTTAACCCCAGAACAAAATATAACCTTTTACGGACAGATTGACACTTGGCCTGCAACAGCTGGGACACCAGATTCAGGGTATTGCTATTTTGGCAATTGAATTTCACCCCAGAACAAAATATATGTTTTGACGGACACTGGTATACTTTGCCAGCCAGTGCTGGGACACCAGATTCAGAGTATTGCTATTTTGGCAATTAAATTTCACCCCAGAACAAAATATATGTTTTGGCAGACACGATTATACTTGGCCAGCAACAGTGCTGGGACACCAGATTCAGGGTATTGCTATTTTGGCAATTGAATTTCACCCCAGAACAATATATATTCTTTGGCAGACAGTATTAATGCTTTGGCCTGCAACAGTGCTGGGACACCAGATTCAGGGTATTGCTATTTTGGCAATTGAATTTCACCCCAGAACAAAATATATGTTTTGGCAGACACTATTATACTTTGCCAGCCACTGCTGGGACACCAGATTCAGGGTATTGCTATTTTGGCTATTGAATTTCACCCCAGAACAAAATATATGTTTTGACAGACACTGGTTATACTTTGCCAGCCAGTGCTGGGACACCAGATTCAGAGTATTGCTATTTTGGCAATTGAATTTCACCCCAGAACAAAATATACCTTTTAGCAGACACAGATTATACACTTGGCCAGCCAGTAGCTGGGACACCAGATTCAGGGTATTGCTATTTTGGCAATTGAATTTCACCCCAGAACAAAATATATGTTTTGGCAGACACTATTATACTTTGCCAGCCAGTGCTGGGACACCAGATTCAGGGTATTGCTATTTTGGCAATTGAATTTCACCCCAGAACAAAATATATGTTTTGGCAGACACTATTATACTTTGCCAGTCAGTGCTGGGACACCAGATTCAGGGTATTGCTATTTTGGCTATTGAATATGACCCCAGAACAAAATATACCCTTTTACGGACAGATTAATACTTGGCTTGCAACATCTGGGACACCAGATTCAGGGTATTGCTATTTTGGCAATTGAATTTTACCCCAGAACAAAATATATTATTTGGCAGACACTATTATACTTTGCCAGACAGTGCTGGAACACCAGATTCAGGGTATTGCTATTTTGGCAATTGAATTTCACCCCAGAACAACATATATGTTTTGGCAGACACTATTATACTTTGCCAGCCAGTGCTGGGACACCAGATTCAGGGAATTGCTATATTGGCAATTGAATTTAACCCCAGAACAAAATATACCCTTTTACGGACAGATTAACACTTGGCCTGCAACAGCTGGGACACCAGATTCAGGGTATTGCTATTTTGGCAATTGAATTTCACCCCAGAACAAAATATATCTTTTGGCAGACACTATTATACTTTGCCAGCCGTTGCTTGGAAACCAGATTCAGGGTATTGCTATTTTGGCTATTAAATTTCACCACAGAACAAAATATATGTTTTGATGGACACTGGTATACTTTGCCAGCCAGTGCTGGGACACCAGATTCAGAGTATTGCTATTTTGGCAATTGAATTTAACCCCAGAACAAAATATACAGATGCAGCATGGTTAGCACTCCTTTTTTTTGAGATTTCTGAGTTTGGTTATCTAATCTAACCAAACACCTTCAATTGCTTTTCAATGGCTTTTTTCTCAAGATAATGAAATGATTTAAGAAATTTGAGTTAACAGAGGGAGTGCTAACCTTGCTACATCTGTATGTTTTGGCAGACACTATTATAATTTGCCAGCCAGTGCTGGGACACCAGATTCAGGGTATTGCTATTTTGGCTATTGAATTTCACCCCAGAACAAAATATAACCTTTTACGGACAGATTGACACTTGGCCTGCAACAGCTGGGACACCAGATTCAGGGTATTGCTATTTTGGCAATTGAATTTCACCCCAGAACAAAATATATGTTTTGGAAGACACTATTATACTTTGCCAGCCAGTGCTGGGACACCAGATTCAGGGTATTGCTATTTTGTCAATTGAATTTCACCCCAGAACAAAATATGTTTTGGCAGAAACTATTATTCTTTGCCAGCCACTGCTGGGACACCTGATTCAGGGTATTGCTATTTTGGCTATTGAGTTTCACCCCAGAACAAAATATACCCTTTTACTTACAGATTAACACTTGGCCTGCAACAGCTGGGACACCAGATTCAGGGTATTGCTATATTGGCAATTGAATTTCACCCCAGAACAAAATATACCCTTTTACGTACAGATTAACACTTGGCCTGCAACAGCTGGGACACCAGATTCAGGGTATTGCTATATTGGCAATTGAATTTCACCCCAGAACAAAATATACCCTTTTGCGTACAGATTAACACTTGGCCTGCAACAGCTGGGACACCAGATTCAGGGTATTGCTATTTTGGCTATTGAATTTCACCCCAGAACAAAATATATTTTTTGGCAGACACTATTGTACTTTGCCAGCCAGTGCTGGGACACCAGATTCAGGGTATTGCTATTTTGGCAATTGAATTTCACCGCAGAAGAAAATATATGTTTTGGCGGACACTATTATACTTTGCCAGCCATTGCTGAAACACAAGATTCAGGGTATTGCTATTTTGTCAATTGAATTTCACCCCAGAACAAAATATGTTTTGGCAGACACTTATATACTTTGCCAGCTAGTGCTGGGACACCAGATTCAGGGTATTGCTATTTTGGCTATTGAATTTAACCCCAGAACAAAATATAACCTTTTACGGACAGATTAACACTTGGCCTGCAACAGCTGGGACACCAGATTCAGGGTATTGCTATTTTGTCAATTGAATTTCACCCCAGAACAAAATATGTTTTGGCAGACACTATTATACTTTTCCAGCTAGTGCTGGGACACCAGATTCAGGGTATTGCAATTTTGGCTATTGAATTTAACCCCAGAACAAAATATAACCTTTTACGGACAGATTGACACTTGGCCTGCAACAGATGGGACACCAGATTCAGGGTATTGCTATTTTGGCAATTGAATTTCACCCCAGAACAAAATATATGTTTTGGCAGACACTATTTTACTTTGCCAGCCAGTGCTGGGACACCAGATTCAGGGTATTGCTATTTTGGCAATTGAATTTCACCCCAGAACAAAATATACCCTTTTACGGACAGATTAACACTTGACCTGCAACATTTGGGACACCGGATTCAGGTTATTGCTATTTTGGCAATTGAATTTCACCCCAGAACAATATATATTTTTGGCAGACACTATTATACTTTGCCATCCAGTGCTGGGACACCAGATTCAGGGTATTGCTATTTTGGCAATTGAATTTCACCCCAGAACAAAATATATGTTTTGGCAGAAACTATTATACTTTGCCAGCCAGTGCTGGGACACCAGATTCAGGGTATTGCTATATTGGCAATTGAATTTAGCCCCAGAACAAAATATACCCTTTTACGGAAAGATTAACACTTGGCCTGCAACAGCTGGGACACCAGATTCAGGGTATTGCTATTTTGGCAATTGAATTTCACCGCAGAACAAAATATACCCTTTTACGGACATATTAACACTTGGCCTGCAACAGCTGGGACACCAGATTAAGGGTATTGCTATTTTGGCATTTGAATTTCTCACCAGAACAAAATATATGTTTTGGCAGAAACTATTATACTTTGCCAGTCAGTGCTGGGACACCAGATTCAGGGTATTGCTATTTTGGCTATTGAATTTAACACCAGAACAAAATATACCCTTTTACGTGCAGATTAACACTTGGCCTGCAACAGCTGGAACACCAGATTCAGGGTATTGCTATATTGGCAATTGAATTTCACCCCAGAACAAAATAAACCCTTTTACGGACAGATTAACAATTGGCCTGCAACAGCTGGGACACCAGATTCAGGGTATTGCTATTTTGGCAACTGAATTTCACCCCAGAGCAAAATCTATGTTTTGGCAGACATTATTATACTTTGCCAGCCAGTGCTGGGACACCAGATTCAGGGTATTGCTATTTTGGCTATTGAATTTCACCCCAGAACAAAATATATGTTTTGGTAGACACTATTATACTTTGCCAGTCGGAGCTGGGACACCAGATTAAGGGTATTGCTATTTTGGCTATTGAATTTCACCCTAGAACAAAATATACCCTTTTGCGGACAGATTAACACTTGGCCTGCAAAAATTGGGACACCAGATTAAGTGTATTGCTATTTTGGCAATTGAATTTCACCCCAGAACAAAATATATGTTTTGGCAGACACTATTATACTTTGCCAGCCAGTGCTGGGACACCAGATTCAGGGTATTGCTATTTTGGCAATTAAATTTCACCCCAGAACAAAATATATGTTTTGATGTACACTGTTATACTTTGCCAGCCAGTGCTGGGACACCAGATTCAGGGTATTGCTATATTGGCAATTGAATTTTGCCCCATAACAAAATATACCCTTTTACGGACAGATTAACACTTGGCCTGCAGCAGCTGGGACACCAGATTCAGGGTATTGCTATTTTGGCAATTGAATTTCACCCCAGAACAAAATATATGTTTTAACGGACACTGGTATACTTTGCCAGCCAGTGCTGGGACACCAGATTCAGGGTATTGCTATTTTGGCTATTGAATTTCACCCCAGAACAAAATATATGTTTTGGCAGACACTATTATACTTTGCCAGCCAGTGCTGGGACACCAGATTCAGGGTATTGCTTTTTTGGCTATTGAATTTCACCCCAGAACAACATATATGTTTTGGCAGACACTATTATACTTTGCCAGCCAGTGCTGGGACACCAGATTCAGGGTATTGCTATATTGGCAATTGAATTTAACCCCAGAACAAAATATACAGATGCAGCATGGTTAGCACTCCTTTTTTTTGAGATTTCTGAGTTTGGTTATCTAATCTAACCAAACACCTTCAATTGCTTTTCAATGGCTTTTTTCTCAAGATAATGAAATGAGTTAAGAAATTTGAGTTAACAGAGGGAGTGCTAACTTTGCTACATCTGTATGTTTTGGCAGACACTATTATAATTTGCCAGCCAGTGCTGGGACACCAGATTCAGGGTATTGCTATTTTGGCTATTGAATTTCACCCCAGAACAAAATATTCCCTTTTACAGGCAGATTAACACTTGGCCTGCAACAGCGGGGACACCAGATTCAGGGTATTGCTATTTTGGCTATTGAATTTCACCCCAGAACAAAATATATTTTTTGGCAGACACTATTGTACTTTGCCAGCCAGTGCTGGGACACCAGATTCAGGGTATTGCTATTTTGGCAATTGAATTTCACCCCAGAACAAAATATATGTTTTGGCGGACACTATTATACTTTGCCAGCCATTGCTGAAACACCAGATTCAGGGTATTGCTATTTTGTCAACTGAATTTCACCCCAGAACAAAATATGTTTTGGCAGACACTTATATAATTTGCCAGCCAGTGCTGGGACACCAGATTCAGGGTATTGCTATATTGGCAATTGAATTTAGCCCCAGAACAAAATATACCCTTTTACGGACAGATTAACACTTGGCCTGCAACAGCTGGGACACCAGATTCAGGGTATTGCTATTTTGGCAATTGAATTTCACCCCAGAACAAAATATACCCTTTTACGGACATATTAACACTTGGCCTGCAACAGCTGGGACACCAGATTAAGGGTATTGCTATTTTGGCATTTGAATTTCTCCCCAGAACAAAATATATCCTTTTGCGGTCAGATTATCACTTGGTCTGCAAAAGTTGGGACACCAGATTAAGTGTATTGCTATTTTGGCAATTTAATTTCACCCCAGAACAATATATATTTTTTGGCAGACACTATTTTACTTTGCCAGCCAGTGCTGGGACACCAGATACAGGGTATTGCTATTTTGGCAATTGAATTTCACCCCAGAACAAAATATATGTTTTGGCAGAAACTATTTTACTTTGCCAGCCAGTGCTGGGACACCAGATACAGGGTATTGCTATATTGGCAATTGAATTTCACCCCAGAACAAAATATACCCTTTTACGGACAGATTAACACTTGGCCTGCAACAGCTTGGACACCAGATTCAGGGTATTGCTATTTTGGCAATTAAATTTCACCCCAGAACAAAATATATGTTTTGATGTACACTGTTATACTTTGCCAGCCAGTGCTGGGACACCAGATTCAGGGTATTGCTATATTGGCAATTGAATTTTGCCCCAGAACAAAATATACCCTTTTACGGACAGATTAACACTTGGCCTGCAACAGCTGGGACACCAGATTCAGGGTATTGCTATTTTGGCAATTGAATTTCACCCCAGAACAAAATGTATGTTTTAACGGACACTGGTATACTTTGCCAGCCAGTGCTGGGACACCAGATTCAGGGTATTGCTATTTTGGCAATTGAATTTCACCCCAGAGCAAAATCTATGTTTTGGCAGACATTATTATACTTTGCCAGCCAGTGCTGGGACACCAGATTCAGGGTATTGCTATTTTGGCCATTGAATTTCACCCTAGAACAAAATATACCCTTTTACGGACAGATTAACACTTGGCCTGCAACAGTTGGGACACCAGATTCAGGGTATTGCTATTTTGGCAATTAAATTTCACCCCAGAACAATATATATTTTTTGGCAGACACTATTATACTTTGCCAGCCAGTGCTGGGACACCAGATTCAGGGTATTGCTATTTTGGCAATTGAATTTCACCCCAGAACAAAATATATGTTTTGGCAGAAACTATTATACTTTGCCAGCCAGTGCTGGGACACCAGATTCAGGGTATTGCTATATTGGCAATTGAATTTAGCCCCAGAACAAAATATACCCTTTACGGACAGATTAACACTTGGCCTGCAACAGCTGGGACACCAGATTCAGGGTATTGCTATTTTGGCAATTGAATTTCACCCCAGAACAAAATATATGTTTTGACGGACACTATTATACTTTGCCAGCCAGTGCTGGGACACCAGATTCAGAGTATTGCTATTTTGGCAATTGAATTTCACCCCAGAACAAAATATATCTTTTAGCGGACACTATTAATACTTTGCCAGCCAGTAGCTGGGACACCAGATTCAGGGTATTGCTATTTTGGCAATTGAATTTCACCCCAGAACAAAATATATGTTTTGATGGACACTGTTATACTTTGCCAGCCAGTGCTGGGACACCAGATTCAGGGTATTGCTATTTTGGCAATTGAATTTCACCCCAGAACAAAATATATGTTTTGGCAGACACTATTATACTTTGCCAGTCAGTGCTGGGACACCAGATTCAGGGTATTGCTATTTTGGCTATTGAATTTGACCCCAGAACAAAATATACCCTTTTACGGACAGATTAACACTTGGCCTGCAACATCTGGGACACCAGATTCAGGGTATTGCTATTTTGGCAATTGAATTTTACCCCAGAACTAAATATATTTTTTGGCAGACACTATTATACTTTGCCAGCCAGTGCTGGAACACCAGAATCAGGGTATTGCTATTTTGGCAATTGAATTTCACCCCAGAACAACATATATGTTTTGGCAGACACTATTATACTTTGCCAGCCAGTGCTGGGACACCAGATTCAGGGTATTGCTATATTGGCAATTAAATTTAACCCCAGAACAAAATATACCCTTTTACGGACAGATTAACACTTGGCCTGCAACAGCAGGGACACCAGATTCAGGGTATTGCTATTTTGGCAATTGAATTTCACCCCAGAACAAATATATGTCTTTGGCAGACACTATTATACTTTGCCAGCCAGTTGCTGGGACACCAGATTCAGGGTATTGCTATTTTGGCTATTGAATTTCACCCCAGAACAAAATATATGTTTTGACGGACACTATTATACTTTGCCAGCCAGTGCTGGGACACCAGATTCAGAGTATTGCTATTTTGGCAATTGAATTTAACCCCAGAACAAAATATACTGTATGTTTTGGCAGACACTATTATAATTTTCCAGCCAGTGCTGGGACACCAGATTCAGGGTATTGCTATTTTGGCAATTGAATTTCACCCCAGAACAAAATATACCCTTTTACAGGCAGATTAACACTTGGCCTGCAACAGCAGGGACACCAGATTCAGGGTATTGCTATTTTGGCTATTGAATTTCACCCCAGAACAAAATATATCTTTTGGCAGACACTATTGTACTTTGCCAGCCAGTGCTGGGACACCAGATTCAGGGTATTGCTATTTTGGCAATTGAATTTCACCCCAGAAGAAAATTTATGTTTTGGCGGACACTATTATACTTTGCCAGCCATTGCTGAAACACCAGATTCAGGGTATTGCTATTTTGTCAATTGAATTTCACCCCAGAACAAAATATGTTTTGGCAGACACTTATATACTTTGCCAGCTAGTGCTGGGACACCAGATTCAGGGTATTGCTATTTTGGCTATTGAATTTAACCCCAGAACAAAATATAACCTTTTACGGACAGATTAACACTTGGCCTGCAACAGCTGGGACACCAGATTCAGGGTATTGCTATTTTGGCTATTGAATTTCACACCAGAACAAAATATGTTTTGGCAGACACTATTATACTTTGCCAGCTAGTGCTGGGACACCAGATTCAGGGTATTGCTATTTTGGCTATTGAATTTAACCCCAGAACAAAATATAACCTTTTACGGACAGATTGACACTTGGCCTGCAACAGCTGGGACACCAGATTCAGGGTATTGCTATTTTGTCAATTGAATTTCACCCCAGAACAAAATATATGTTTTGGCAGAAACTATTATACTTTGCCAGCCACTGCTGGGACACCTGATTCAGGGTATTGCTATTTTGGCTATTGAGTTTCACCCCAGAAGAAAATATACCCTTTTACGTACAGATTAACACTTGGCCTGCAACAGCTGGAACACCAGATTCAGGGTATTGCTATATTGGCAATTGAATTTCACCCTAGAACAAAATATACCTTTTTACGTACAGATTAACACTTGGCCTGCAACAGCTGGGACACCAGATTCAGGGTATTGCTATTTTGGCAATTGAATTTCACCCCAGAGCAAAATATATGTTTTGGCAGACATTATTATACTTTGCCAGCCAATGC